>JAVJIF010018205.1:0-73328 GCA_038442645.1 Agave tequilana
AGAATTTCGGCCCACGTGACCTACTTATCCAAAACCATAGAAGATCCCAACAATGCACATAAACCATGTCTTCTTCTTATATAACCATCAAGGCATCCATAAACCACATAATTATACAACATGATCCCAATTCATAACTTCACCAACATATCCTGTGCCACAAGTTCTAATTACAACTATTACAAAAATTTACATAATATGGTAGCACTATAGCACATTCAATTAGGTACTGCTTACATGTAGCATAATGACATATACATAGTGAACAAAATAGAGTTTTATGAAACATATGTCATCCTGCCCATGACTACTCCATGTTACATTATGCTTTTACCTTTGTCCAGACCTGAAAAGAAAAGAATTGAAAGGAATGAGCTCAACGGCTCAGCAAGTAAATTTCATAAACACTTGTGAATGACAATAAGATATAATGCCACAACATACCCTGTGGAATCCAAGAAGAATTTACATGAACATAGATAGAATCTTACCCGAATTAAAATTTACAAGTCTTATTTATTAGGCTTTCTTTATGAATACAAGTCCTTTTTCATAGTGTACTAGAGCGAGATCATTACTTGATCCCTCTCAAGAAAGTCTCTAAACACGTATACTTACCTTGCCCAAACTTGACTATCAAATATTACTTTCCAAACAATTACCGATAACAAATATTTTGTTACTTACTAGAACACAATCACACATCACCCCAATTATAGGGTACAATTTCCACCGTCTTCTTTCACCTACCGGCTCCCGCTCGGCCCCTTCCTCCTTGGAGTACCATAAGGACTCATTTATATAGCATAAGAAATAAGAATACATGTTCATATAATGTTTAATTGTAATTCCCATGAACCCCGTCTTCTTCCACCTACCGGCTCCCGCCCGGCCCCTTCCTCCTATTGGTTGTAAACAAACAAGCACAATATTCACCGTCTTCCCCCCTCCTACCGGCTCCCGCCCGGCCCCTTCCTCCACTTATAAGTCAAACATAAGCAATCAACATGTCAAGTATAGTTACTACCATCCACACGTCACACACATTGCATAATCAAAATATACTATTGCGATAGTTACTCCCTTATCATGTCTTGCTAAAGATCAACGAATCAACATATTCACATGTAAACCATGTACTCAACATGCTAATTTATTAGTAAAGCCACAATAATTCATAATTAGGATTCATGCGGACCGAGCAAGTATCATGATTAGTGACTTAACTTGATACAAACACAACATGTAACATGACTCTAAAACACTCTTACATTCTAGCAACCCCATCACCATTTACTTTACCTATACTATTTTCACTCTAATTATTATAATTCATAACACAACAATCTATATAACCTTTCCAATGAAAGAGAATAAGTATATTATCAATTCTATGAAATATTGTTATGCATAATACCTTACCCTATTCTAGTACACTTTCCTTGACATTTCTCTTAGTCTCATACATCCATTTTCTTGAATTAAAACTCATATATATGGTATGTGAAGTGAGTATGTAATTTACTCACCTTGATGTAGGGATTCCCACTTATGATTTGATCAATCCCCTTCTACTCAAAACCCTAGCAAGAGAAGAACAAGGGCAAATCTTAGTTATAAATAATTCAGAAAGAGGATGGAATTTGAGAGTAACAGATTTTACCTTAACCCAAATTATTTTCAAATTTTGGGGATTTCTTTTGAAACCTAATTTTCAGAATTAGGGCTCTTCAAAATCACCCCAAAAGGCTGAATCTTGGCCAAACAGAGATCCCCCCTACCCACTGGGCTGCCCTCGCCTGGCGCCGCCCTAGCGCGGCTGCGCGCGCCCGGCGCGGCTGCGCGCGGCCCGGCTGGTGCGCGGCCGCTGGTGGCGCGGCTGCGCCTCCCTCCTGGCTTCGGCTGGGAGGGTGAAGAGAGAGGGAGAGAGAGAGTTGGTTGGAGGGAGAGAGAGATTTGAGAGGGAGGAGAGATTAGGGTTTGATTCTTGGGAGTTCAGAATTTTTTTTTACAGAGAAGGAGAAGGAGAAAACTTCTCCTCTCAGATCAAACGTAAGGGAAGAAAAATTTTGCATAAAGACCCCTCAACACCTGGTTATTGCAAACACTACTCTCTTCCACTCTTGCCACTTGTCCAAGGCTAGGATCAAATTGATCCTAACCTACACCTCACCCATCCATGCTACCTAACTCATTCCACTAGCTAAAACAAAATAAAAAATTCCAAAGTACAAATACATAGGTATTTGATTTGGTATATACTAACTTTTGGGAATACATTAAGCTATACCAACAATTTGCAATATTAAAGATATACCCCATATACTCTAATATCCTAATTATTTTGGCATAAATACTTATATATATTTTTCCTATATATATATATCACTTTATGCCATAAATAAAAAAAATTTAACATAGCTCATAAAGATGAAATATTAATTCTTGGTTATCTATTATTATTGTTGGTATTTCATTAAGAAGGAGGAATCATTATAAAAAAAAAAATCTTATCTAACTGATACTTAATATAATTAGGAATAAATAAAAATGGGCAGTTACATTTCTACCCCTTAGGGAAGCTTCGGCCCCGAAGCTCGACGTGCCTTGGAAAAGTTGTGGGTAAGTAGATCGTATATCCTCCTCTGGCTCCCAGGTAGTCTCTTCGATTTCCTAACTTCTCCACAATACCTTTACTAACGGAATGGTTTGTTCCGCAAAACTTTCTCTTTACGGTCCAAGACCTGTACTGGCTCTACCGTATATGATAAATCTTCCTGGAGTTGTAGTGGAGAGTAACTAAGAACATGACTAGGGTCTGGTATGTATTTCCTTAATTGGGACACATGAAATACATTATGCATCTTCTCCAATCCTGGCGGTAATGCTAACCTGTAGGCTAGAGGTCCAATTCTTTCCAATATCTCAAAAGGACCGATGAAACGGGGGTCTAACTTATTCCGTTTACCAACCCGTATCACTCCCTCATAGGTGATACCTTCAAGAAAACTTTGTCGCCCACAGCAAATTCCAAGGGTCTTCGGCGCCGATCTGCATATGTCTTCTGTCTGCTTTGGGCTGCTTTCATCCTCTTCCTAATTATTCGGATTTTCTCAGTTGTATCTACCACTATATCTGCTCCGAATAAGGTTCGGTCTCCTATCTCTTCCCAACAAATCGGAGATCTACACTTCCTGCCGTACAAGGCTTCAAATGGTGGCATTCCAATAGTAGATTGGTAACTATTGTTGTATGCAAATTCTGCCAATGGTAGGTATTTTTCCCAATTACCTCCGAAATCTAATACACATGCTCTCAGCATATCCTCCAGTATTTGTATAGTTCTTTCTGATTGTCCGTCGGTTTGCGGATGAGCAGCTGTACTTGGATGTAATTTAGTGCCCAAAGCCTGGGATAGGCTGATCCATAATCTGATTAAATCGGGGGTCCCGATCTGACACAATAGTTTCAGGTACTCCATGAATTCTGATTATTTCCCGGAGATAGATTTGGGCTAATCTGTCCATTGAATAGTTTATTCGAATGGGTAAGAAGTGAGCGGACTTTGTGAGTCGGTCTACTATTACCCATATGGCATCGTATCCTTGAGGGGATTTGGGAAGTCCTGTAACAAATCCATAGTAATGTTGCTCCACTTCCATTCAGGAATTTGCAACGGCATAAGGAGTCCCGGGGGCTTCTTGTGTTCAGCTTTGACTTGTTGGCATATTAAACATCTTTGTACAAATTTAGCTATATCCTTCTTCATTCCTTCCCACCAAAAATTTGATCTTAGATCTTGATACATCTTGGTTGCTCCCGGATGTGCAGTGTAAGGAGTACAATGTGCTTCAGTCATAATTCGCTCCTTGAGCTTAAAATCTGAAGGTATATAAATTCGGCCTCCTTTTTTAACAAGTCCTTAAAAATGGAATAATCTTGAGCTTCACCCCTTTACACTCCTTCCACAATTCTAGTTACTTGATCATCTTTTAGTTGAGCTTCTTTTATCTCTTTGTGGAGATCAAAATCAATGCTCATCTGATTTACCTGCACCATCTCTTCTCGAGTTTCCTTTACTACGATCTCCAATTGCATTTGCTCCATGTCTTTTAATAGGTCTACCTGTTGTGTTAGTAACACTGCTACGGATCCTCCCGACTTTCTACTAAGGGCATCTGCTACTACATTGGCCTTTCCGGGGTGATAATGAATAGCCAAGTCGTAGTCTTTCATTAACTCCAACCATCTTCTTTGTCGCATATTCAACTCCTTTTGAGTAAAGATATACTTAGACTTTTATGATTAGTATATATATCACATGAGACTCCATAAAGGTAGTGTCGCCATATCTTCAAGGCAAAGATGACTGCGGCTAGCTCAAGATCATGTGTAGGATAATTCTTCTCATGATTCCTTAGTTGTCTAGAAGCATATGCAATTACCCTGCCATGCTGCATCAATACACACCCTAGCCCTGACTTTGACGCATCACTGTAAATAACATAGTCTTCAGTTCCAGAGGGCATGGCCAGGACTGGGGCTGATGTTAGTTTATCCTTTAACTCTTGAAAACTTCTTTCTGATTATCTCCCCAATGGAATTTGAGTCCCTTCTTGTTAATTGTGACAAGGATGCCGCGATTTTAGAGAATCCCTCCACAAACCTCCGGTAATATCCAGCCAATCCCAGAAAACTCCGCACTTCAGTGACATTGGTAGGTCGAGGCCATTCTTTAATCGCTTCGATCTTCGCAGGATCCACTGATATTCCTTCTTTACTTATGATGTGACCCAAGAATCCAACTTTATCCAGCCAGAATTCACACTTTTTAAGTTTTGCATAGAGTTGATTCTCTCTCAATAATTGCAAAACTACTCTTAAATGACTTTCATGCTCTTCTATGCTTTAGAGTAGATTAGAATGTCATCTATAAAGACCACCACAAATTGATCTAGATATGGTTGAAAGATCCTATTCATCAGATCCATAAATGCTGCTGGAGCATTGGTCAAACCAAATGGCATCACTAAGAACTCATAGTGACCATATCTAGTCCAAAGGCTGTCTTAGAAACATCTTCTGGCTTAATTTTTTAATTGATGGTATCCAGATCTCAGATCTATTTTGGAAAATATACAGGCACCCTGAAGTTGGTCAAAAAGATCATCAATCCTTGGCAGTGGATACCGATTCTTGATAGTGACCTTGTTCAACTCACGGTAGTCTATACACAGCCTCATGCTCCCATCTTTGTTCTTAACAAATAACACAGGAGCACCCCAAGGTGATACACTTGGCCGAATAAATCCCAGACTTAGTAACTCTTGTAGCTGGTCCTTCAATTCTTTCATTTCTGCGGGGGCCATCCTATATGGTGCCTTGGATATGGGACTTGTCCCTGGTAGAAGATTAATGGAAAAATCTACCTCCCTATCTGGGGTAAACGGGTAGGTCCTCCGGAAATACATCCGGATATTCCTTCACAACTTCAATATTTTCAACTTTTATTATCTTGTCTTCATTTATAACAGTTGCCAGAAATCCTTGACATCCTTGCCTTAATAGCTTAGTGGCCTTCACAGCTGAAATGATTTGAGTGCAAATCTTACCCTTCATCCCTTCATAGACTCTTTCTGGAGTTCCTTCTAACTTAAATATTATTCTCTTCTGGTGACAATCTACATGAGCTCGATATGTTGACAACCAATCCATTTCCAGGATGATGTCAAATTCCATCTCTCCTAATTTAATCAAGTCTGCATGTGTTTTCATTTCTCCTATTATGATTTCACACTCCTTATAATATTCACTAGTGGTCACACTTGCGCCTACTGGGGTTGACACCACTAGTTGATAGTTCAAAGGTTCAGAGTTCTTGTTAATCAATGCAGCAAATGATGAAGAAATAAATGAATGGGTAGCACCAGGGTCAAATAATACTCGAGCAATATTTTTAGATACACAGACGGTACCTTCCACCACTGCATTGGATGCCCTAGCTTCCTGTGGAGTTATTGTGTTCATCCTTCCTTGAGCTCTGGGTTGTTGTACCGATGCTTGTGTCATGGCTGAGCGAGTCCTGTGGACAGGTTGCCGAAAGGCGGTAGCTTGTCCTCCTGTTGTTGGGGCAATACCCCCGGTCGGTCTCCCTGTTCCCTACTAGCTCCCGGGTATCCATGCAGGGTTGGGCATTCTCTTCTCATATGACCCATTTTGCCACAAACAAAACATTGCTTACCAACAGAGCAACTGCCAGCATGCTTCGATTGCACCTGGGACACCATTGGCTTCTCGCAAAATTGGAGCGTGTAGGTGGCATTGGTAGCTCTGAATGAGAAAACCCCCTATTCTTGGACCCTGAATTCCCTCTCATCCCATGGGTCAGTATAAAGGAAGATCCAGTACCCCTGTCGGACCTTACCGGATGAGTTCCAAAGTTTGGCGCATTAGCATACCGGGGGCGCTTCATAAAAGGCAGTTCCCTAATCCTTGTCTCCTGGCTTTCATGCATGTCGCTTTCAATTTCTAGGGCCTTCTCTACTGCTTGGTTATAGATCTGTAATTGAAAGGGAATCAGTTTACTCCTGATTTCCGGCCTCAAACCCTAACAAATCTTTTTGCTCTATCTTCCTCTTCAGACACCAATTCTCCGCATATCTAGACAGTTGGGTGAATTTGGCCTCATATTGACTCACGGTCAACTGGTCCTGCTTTAGATCTTGGAATTCCATCGCTAGTCTGTCTTTCACTACTCCCGGCATATATTTTCATTGAACTTTTTAACTAAAAAGTTACAAGAAATTTCTTTCCCCATGGTCCTAGCTCCTCCTTTGATCATCTCCCACCAGCGTTCAGCTTCTCCTTGGAACATGAAGGAGGTGAAAGATACCCGTTGATTTTCCGTGCACTCCATAACATCAAGTATTTTCTCAATTTGACGGAGCCATTCTTCTGCTTGTATCGGATCCACTCCTCCTTTAAATGCTGGTGGGTTTAACTTTTGAAATTGTTCCAGGGCTCTTCGAGGATTGTTAACATTTGACAGTTGCAACAACCAATCTGGTATTCTGTCTGGAATCCTCCGATTGGCGTTAGATTGCTCACTTAGGAATTCTTGACTTGCCAGAGGATGGACGCTCCCAATTGCACTGTGCAATGGGATGTCGCCCTCGAATTGGCCTCGGATGGAGGAAAATTTAAGTCCATTTAATACCTAGAAGAATAGTCGAATTTAATCAATGGCAACTCAAAAGTAACAAATAGAATAGTGCAAAAAACAAAAACACTGATTTCATTCATGCACAAAATATTTTCATGGCAACATTTACATTAGCATGACTACATTCTTTCAAAACATACCAATGCAGTCATAAAGGGATACATTGTTCACACATATAACTATTGACAACCTTTTTCTTTACAAAAACAAAAATATCCATTCATATAAGTACACATTCATTTTCTTCAAAAACAAAAACAACAAAAACAAAAATGCCACCCCTCTAGACTCCTATCATGGGGTTATGTTAGAACTCGAGGAGCTTCCCTCACTGTTGTCTCCTCCAGTTTCATCTTCCATATTGTTTTCCTCTTCTTCGGGATCTTCTTCTCCTTGATTTAACTCCTCTGGATCATCCTCTTCGGGATCTACCTCTTCAAAATCTTCTTCTTCTTCAAGATTTTCTTCCTCAGGATCCTCTCCTTCTTCTTCTAGGACAGTATCATACTCACATCTCTAATTCTCATTATCATCATAGAGATCCATGTCTTCCATCCAACTGGAATCCCACCAAATACCTCCAAAGAAAAACCTCCCTTCAGGATTCATCTCGTTGCTAGGCAGTATTCCCATGTCCACGGTTGTTGGTGCATTCCTTATGGCACTTTCTGCCTCACCGATTTCCTCCCTATTATCTTGTTCCAAACGAACTCCTGTATCTTTACTGTCTGGGGGACTTTTCAGAATAATAGCTGGATTGGTTTCATCTGACTCAAAATCCCAGTCCATCTGGTCTGCAATCCAACTCAAGCTTTCCGACTCCGAATTGTCGGAAGACGATCCCGTCATCTCTGAATCTCCCATCTGTACGAGTAAAAGGTTTACATTAGACAATTTGTCTTCCAATTCTCCCCAACATAATAAATTGCATGACTATATAACAATACATGATAGCAAATTATCACTTCTTTAACCATGCCGACCTTCAAAATTTCGTTTGGGTAGAACTATCCTAACAATAGGTTAACCCTTTCCTGTGTGATATTTTAATTGTTCTCTCTTTTACAGTGTCCCATATCACTGAAATTCCTCACAGAAGGGCCCGCACCCTTTTGCAGGATCTGTTTGAATTAAGGTATGCGGGTACCCAAATTCAAACGTAGAGAACAGTTAAATATCATACCTTTCGGGGTCAAACTACCTTAAGATTCTACTATCCCTCCTATACCCTTTCTATTTTACCCAAATATACATACAGACTTCATATGCTTACCTAGCCAGTCCTGCATGCTACATCTATCTAGGCTAACCTTGCCTAAACCTCGTTCTGATACCAACTATAACGGTCCCAGCTTCTAATAAGCAAGATTAGATCCAAAACACGTATTTATTCCCAATCCATTCTTCATAATTCCAAACTCTAAAAAAATTCGGTAGCATCTCCTTTAAAATGTTAACTTTATTCACATACAAAAAAAAATATAAATTTCGGCTCCAAGGCCTACTTATATCCCCAAGAATTTCGGCCACGTGACCTACTTATCCCAAAACCATAGAAGATCCCAACAATGCACATAAATCATGTCTTCTTCTTATATAACCATCAAGGCATCCATAAATCACATAATTATACCAACATGATCCCAATTCATGACTTCACCAACATATCCTGTGCCACAAGTTCTAATTACAAATTTACAAAAATTTACATAATATGGTAGCACTATAGCACATTCAATTAGGTACTGCTTACATGTAACATAATTACATATACATAGTGAACAAAATAGAGTTTTATGAAACATATGTCATCCTGCCCATGACTACTCCATGTTACATTATGCTTTTACCTTTGTCCAGACCTGAAAAGAAAAGAATTGAAAGGAATGAGCTTAACGGCTCAGCAAGTAAATTTCATAAACACTTGTGAATGACAATAAGATATAATGCCACAACATACCCTGTGAAATCCAAGAAGAATTTACATGAACATAGATAGAATCTTACCCGAATTAAAATTTACAAGTCTTATTTATTAGGCTTTCTTTATGAATACAAGTTCCTTTTTCATAGTGTACTAGAGCGAGATCATTACTTGATCCCTCTCAAGAAAGTCTCTAAACACGTATACTTACCTTGCCCAAACCTTGACTATCAAATATTACTTTCCAAACAATTACCGATAACATAATATTTGTTACTTACTAGAACACAATCACACATCACCCCAATTATAGGGTACAATTTCCACCGTCTTCTTTCACCTACCGGCTCCCGCTCGGCCCCTTCCTCCTTGGAGTACCATAAGGACTCATTTATATAGCATAAGAAATAAGAATACATGTTCATATAATGTTTAATTGTGATTCCCATGAACCCGTCTTCTTCCACCTACCGGCTCCCGCCCGGCCCCTTCCTCCTATTGGTTGTAAACAAACAAGCACTACAATATTCACCGTCTTCCCCCCTCCTACCGGCTCCCGCCCGGCCCCTTCCTCCACTTATAAGTCAAACATAAGCAATCAACATGTCAAGTATAGTTACTACCATCCACACGTCACACACATTGCATAATCAAAATATACTATTGCGATAGTTACTCCCTTATCATGTCTTGCTAAAGATCAACGAATCAACATATTCACATGTAAACCATGTACTCAACATGCTAATTTATTAGTAAAGCCACAATAATTCATAATTAGGATTCATGCGGACCGAGCAAGTATCATGATTAGTGACTTAACTTGATACAAACACAACATGTAACATGACTCTAAAACACTCTTACATTCTAGCAACACCCATCACCATTTACTTTACCTATACTATTTTCACTCTAATTATTATAATTCATAACACAACAATCTATATAACCTTTCCAATGAAAGAGAATAAGTATATTATCAATTCTATGAAATATTGTTATGCATAATACCTTACCCTATTCTAGTATACTTTCCTTGACATTTCTCTTAGTCTCATACATCCATTTTCTTGAATTAAAACTCATATATATGGTATGTGAAGTGAGTATGTAATTTACTCACCTTGATGTAGGGATTCCCACTTATGATTTGATCAATCCCCTTCTACTCAAAACCCTAGCAAGAGAAGAACAAGGGCAAATCTTAGTTATAAATAATTCAGAAAGAGGAATTTGTAGAGTAACAGATTTTACCTTAACCCAAATTATTTTCAGAATTTTGGAGATTTCTTTTGAAACCTAATTTTCAGAATTAGGGCTCTTCAAAATCACCCCAAAAGGCTGAATCTTGGCCAAACAGAGATCCCCCCTACCCACTGGGCTGCCCTCGCCCTGGCACCGCCCTAGAGCGGCTGCGCGCCGCCTCGGCGCGGCTGCGCGCGGCCCGGCTGTGCGCGGCCCGCTGGTGGCGCGGCTGCGCCTCCCCTCCTGGCTTCGGCTGGGAGGGTGAAGAGAGAGGGAGAGAGAGAGAGTTGGTTGGAGGGAGAGAGAGATTTGAGAGGGAGGAGAGATTAGGGTTTGATTCTTGGGAGTTCAGAATTTTTTTTACAGAGAAGGAGAAGGAGAAAACTTCTCCTCTCAGATCAAACGTAAGGGAAGAAAAATTTTGCATAAAGACCCCTCAACACCTGGTTATTGCAAACACTACTCTCTTCCACTCTTGCCACTTATCCAAGGCTAGGATCAAATTGATCCTAGCCCTACACCTCACCCATCCATGCTACCTAACTCATTCCACTAGCTAAAACAAAATAAAAAATTTCAAATTACAAATACATAGGTATTTGATTTGGTATTATACTAACTTTTGGGAATACATTAAGCTATACCAACAATTTGCAATATTAAAGATATACCCCATATACTCTAATATCCTAATTATTTTGGCATAAATACTTATATATATTTTTCATATATATATATATATCACTTTATGCCATAAATAAAAAAAAATTTAACATAGCTCATAAAGATGAAATATTAATTCTTGGTTATCTATTATTATTGTTGGTATTTCATTAAGAAGGAGGAATCATTATAAAAAAAAATCCTATCTAACTGATACTTAATATAATTAGGAATTAAATAAAAATGGGCTGTTACACTTACAACCCACTTGCAGCTAATTTATTGTCATGCAAATTTGTATTATTTTTATATTAATATTAATTTTTTAATATTTAGTTTTTAGTATTTATTTGCAATATTTAAATTTTTTTAAACCACCAAATAGTTAATTTGTGATCAATTTTTCACTTACAAATTACACATTACAATAAAAAACACTGTAAAATATAATATACTTTTTCTCTTATAATTTTATATTACCAACCAAGTACCGTAAAACTTACATGCATGTAACTCATTATAATTGTAAAAGAATTTACGAATTATGATTTATGAATTATGATCAATTTAGAACCACCAAACACACCCTATATTTTTTTTAATACAGAAGTGTTCTAAGAGCTTGTAATCTCCATACAGACTAATTTCATGCACATCACAGCCTAAGCTCCTCGACTGTGATGAAAAAATTTCGAGACATAAACCCTCAAGTAAAATGTGTCACTCATGATTTACATGGCTTGAAATGATTCATCCAGCTGATAGATTAACCACAGTTCAAGCAAATTTATACAGTGCCCTGCTCTCGTTTTAATTCCCTTGGGATCCAATATTTTACATCTTCACATTTTTCTTTTAATTTCCTAAAATGTGCTCATGTTCTTACAATTCAATTGTTCTTCCCATTTGAAACTTGTCTTGAATCTTTGATTCGCCAGCTTCTCTCTGAAACCTTATTGTGAAATGTCTACAATGAGGTTGCTACAACTGACAGTTGAACTCTGCAACAGTTCTCATCTTGCTGCAATCGTTTGCTGCAGACAAATTGAATCATATGTGATTTTATTTATCTTTCGAGAGGCAGGCTAAAATTTTATACTTTGGAACTTGCTCTTCCTCTTGATGAGGAATTCCGAATTTGTTTGATTTTATCTTAATTCCATTTTTTTTAATAAATCCATAACACATGGGTTTAAATCACTTTAAGCATTTCTTGTGTCAATTGCTTCTCTCATTCCATCCTTGTGCTTACATTGATTAGTCATGATATGTAATTTCTGTACTTAGTAGTTCTAATCTCATTTCAGAACCCAATTCACTTAAAATTTTCTTGTTTTTTGACTACATCTTTTTTTTTTTTTTTACTAATTTCCAATTAACTTGTTCTCCAGCTGAGAAATCTCCATGTTTAGCTTCACCTCATTTGGTATATTTGTTATGTAACTAAAATGGAGTGAATACCAACAACATGAAATTAGAGAGAGAGAGAGAGAGAGAGAGTCATGGATGTGAAAGTCATTTGTCTAGAAAAAGTAGAAAGCAGCTGTGTTCATCTTGCTAGTTTGAAAGGAACTTGCTACTAACTTTATGGCCAGATCACATGCGCATCAATTATGCACTCAATCATGCATCCAGAAACGTCAAATCCCATGAATGAATTTTTCCTGTAGTTGAGGAGCAAGACTTTTTTTTTCCCCACCTTTCTTTTCTTCAGTTTGAAGCTTGGCACAACAATCTGAGAAAGCTACAGTAAATTCTGTAAGTTTTCAAGAAATTAGGATCTTTACTCTAGAGTTTGAAGTTTAAAAATGTCTTTTGAGAAAGGACTAGTTCAGAAATCAGTCTGAATGCAGGCCCACCCTCAGTCCTATTGTCTAATCTGAGCACAACAGAAAACAGTGCGTAGAATTGATTGGTGTTGGGGTTTTTTTTTTTTTTGGGTGGGGGGTGGTTCCTCACTTGTAGCATCATTAACTGTGACAATCATATACTGATTTATTGGGCTTATTTCTGTTTATTATTTTCTGATGCATGAAAATAGATCACTAAACTGTTTTCATGCTGATTTCAGTGTGCTTCTAGACTGGAGTATGTGAAAGCAACTGAAAGAATGAAAAATATCATATAAATTAACATCAAAGTCTTCAACCCGTTCTCATTGACAGCAATGCTTCCCCAAACATCCCACATCTCTCGTCACGGGCCTGCGGACGTCCTTGGTGGGTCCCACATGTAACCATTATTTTTTTCCCCTCTCGCTCTTGTTACCAGACCTACCACGACTCCGGCCCATCCTAATCAATATAGGAAACATTTTTCTTGGGGGTGGGGATTTGATGAATGACGAGAGCGACCGGTCGGTGAAAACCGACGTAGATGTTTTTTTTTTTTTAAATGCGGACAAGCTGTTCGAGAAAATGCCTCCTCCAATAAATTTTTCATGTTTTTCTCGTTTCTCATTTTTTAGTGGCTCTCTTTTTCCCTCCCTCTCCCTCTCAATCTCTCGCTCTCTGCGCGCAGGAGCTTCGTCCATGGACGTCGAAGGAACCCGGGTCAGCACATTGGCGGTGAGGTTACCACACCGCCCCACGAGGTGGTGCTCATCTCCGCTGGGGCCAGCCACTCTGTTGCACTGCTCTGTAAGCCCCGGTTCTTGCTGATTCTCTTTGATGTGGAGTTTTGGTTTGGCTTGAAATTGTGAAAGCAACCCTGATTGAAGTGGTCTCTGCAGTGGTTGGTGACTGAATTTGTGGTTGTTGCTTTTGTGTGCTATTTGGTTGTCTTTTTTATTTTATTTCTTGATTCTTGAAGTTACACATGTGCTTGTTGATGACGAGGCAAGAAAATGGGAAGGGATCCCAAGTTGCTATCTCTAATCGGATGTTTTCATATTTTTTAAGTTAATTTATTGCCATGATTGCCACCCACAACATATATAGCTTTCTAAATATGATAGTCACATGTATATATTTTGTGAGTAAAATATGGTACCTTGTCTATTGTAACTGTAGCATTATTGATCATTGCTGATTACTAGCGAATATGGTTAAACGACCAGCGCTACTTGTATGGAAAAAAAATTCTTAAATACCCACAAAAATTCCTTGCTTTCCGACTAATCGGATGTCAGTGTTAAAGAAAATCTGAGCAAGATTTTCTGACCATATATTTGTATCTTACTGTTGCTTGAAAATGCCGACACAACAAGAGAGAAACACCGAGTGGGAGATTCGGCAACGGAAGCATAGAAGCGATCTACTACTAGCAAGGAAAGACTAATCACCACAAAACACAAGAACACCAGGTTTAGGGGCTGTTTGTTTCGCGTAAAAGGCTGTAATTTGTAAATGACTTACAACCCAATTACAACTACGGTGTTTGTTTGGACCGTAATTCGTAAAAGACTTACACAACCCATTCACCTGCAATCCAATTATCACTCACTTACAACCCACTTATAGTTAATATTGTGGTCATGCAAATTTGTATTATTTTTTTATATTAATATTAATTTTTTTAATATTTAGTATATTTATATTTATTTGCATATTTAAAAATTTTAAATCACTAAATAGTTAATTTTGTGGTTAATTTTTTCACTTACGATTTACACATTACGACAACCAACACCGTAAAACATAATACACTTTTTCACTTATAACTTTATATTACCAATCAAACACCGTAAAATTTACATGCATGTAACTCATTTACAACTGTAAAAGTGTTTACCAATTACGACTTACGAATTACGGTCAATGACCCTTAACGTGATTCGACAAGTGTGTCTAGTCCATGGGGAGGAGAGAAGAAATTATATGAAAACATAGAAGAAAATATAAGAGTTACAAGAATATCTCTATCTCACAACTTTCAATGGTGAAAATTTGATTTTCTCTTGAGTTGTACTCAATTCTTCAAAGGCCAACCCAAAGGGATTTATATAGACTCTTAGGATCATTCTAGTCCAACACAAGCTCCATTAATATGAACAACACCGCCTCAGAGAAAAAGAAAAACTCGAATCCAACTCGAACCGGAAATAGAACCCGAACAGGAACGGTCAGAACCACCATTACTCGACTATACTGATGTATATAAGTCAACTAATTGCACATTAGTTGACTATGCTATTGTATAAGTCGATTAAACTGAGATTCTTACTCTCTGTTGTAATACCAGTCGACTATACTGCATGTATAAGTCGACTAACCTGATCATAAGTCGACTATATAAAGTATAAGTCGACTTATCCTGTGCACAACTCCCCGTGCATGTCCGTTCATGTCCGATCTTAATGTATGAAGTTTGTATCCTCCACCTGAACCTGATTTCTATTCTAATGAATATGAGGCACCCAAAATGCTAACAATCTCCACCTTGACTCATGTTTATTAAGTCATCTTGTAGAAATTGGCCTCCGCTTCATTCACAATGCTTTCCCCCCTTTTGTGATTTACATGGCTCCCTACTAAGAGCTTATTCTCCACTTTACCTTTGGAGAACCTGGATGAAATTCAGAAATGCTCTGAACTTTTCCACGGGATGGTCTTTGTTTTCACGTATGCTGAATTCTTCTTTGTACTGATCTTCACCAAGTTGATCACCTTGTTATTTATGACCTACTGACGTATCTTGTGATACCTTACATTAATGTGCTTCGTCCATTTATGATACATGTAATCCTTAGCAAAATGAATGTCACTCTGACTGTCGCAATGAACTCGAACTGAATTCTGTATGATGCCAAAAATCTCGACCAATCCTCTCAACCATAAAGCTACCTTTGATGCCTCAACTGCAACCATATACTCTGTCTTTGTCGTTGAAAGCGCTACTGTGTCTTGCAACTATGCCTTCCAACTAACAGTACACTCAAGTACTGTGAATACATTACCCGTCGTAGATCTTCGCTGATCAAGATCTACTACATAATCCACATCAATATAGCCTTGTAATACTCTAGGCTTCTCCGTTTTCAATCTCTGAAATATCAAACCTAGTTTCGCAGTCTCTCATAGATATCGCAATACCCACTTAACTGCTTTCTAATATTGTTTTCCTGTATTCGACATAAACTGACTTACTGTACTAACTGCATAGGCTAAGTCAAGCTTAGTGCAAAGCATAATATACATTAGTGATTTCACCGCACTAGCATATGATACTCGAGATATCTCCTCTTCCGTTAATTGTGGACACTGCTAGGAGGATAATTTGAAGTGACCTTCCAAAGGAGTGATGACTATCTTGCTTCTGTCATGTTGAATCTTTCCAACATCTTGAGAACATAGTTCTCCTGAGATGGTCAAAGTCTGCTTGAACCTCTGTTTCGAGTGATCTTCATACTTGAGATTTTCTTTACTTCTCCCAAATCTTTCATGTCGAATTTCTTCTTTAGCTGAGCTTTAAGCTTCTGAATACGTGTCTTGTTTTTTGTAACAATCAGTATATCATCCACATATAATAACAAATATGTTGGATCATTATTTTGCTTCAAATAGACACAATTGTCATACTCACATTGATTGTATCTGGCCTTGATTGTAAAAAAATCGAACCATCTGTATCACTGCCTGGGAGACTTCTAGAGAATACATATCTTATTTCCTTGAACTTCTTGAATATACCATTCAGGTTGCTTCATGTATATTTCCTCCTCCAGCTCATTGTGCAAAAACGTTATTTTAACATCCAACTGCTCCAACTCTAGATCAAACTGAGCGACTATCGCTAATAACATCCGAATAGACATATGCTTGACTACAGGAGAGAAGATCGCATTGTAGTCAATACCCTTCTTCTGAGCATATCTTTTGGCAACTAATTTTGCCTTGTACTGCTCATTGTTCTTCTTGTGACGACGCATCTGCAACCTATTGCCTTAGAATTCTTTGAAAGATTCACCAACTCTCATGTTTAATTTCTTTACTAAGACTCTATTTCCTGTTCCATGGCTGTAATCTACTTGTCACTATCATATGCCTCGATCGCCTTCCTGTAACTGCTAAGATCTCCTGCTTTCGTTATCAATGCGAAAGAGACATGATCATTTTCCTAGCCATACCTTGTTGGTGGCACCGTAACTCTGACTGACCGCCTTAATGGTCTAAGTTGCTCATGAGTAGCCTTCTGCTTGTTTTAATTTGAATCTGAGGAGTCCTTATCTGACCCATCAGGCCTTTTAGAGCTATCTGAGAACTTAACTTTCTTTACTTAGTGTCTGCTGAATTTTCTGGAGTTCCACCTTACGCCTTATCCCCCGTCTCTGATCTTTTTGCAACATTGATTCTTCATCAAAGACCACATCTTCTCTAATGGTAAGGACACTTCTTGTCTCAGGATCTCAAAGTCTGAAATCTTTTGACACTTTTGGTAAACCCTATGAAGATACACTTTTTAGACTTGGACTCTAATTTGTTCCTTTTTGATTATCAATCAAACAATATGCTGGGCAATTGAAAATTCGTAATGTTGAATAATCCACGCTCTCCTTGCCATATCTCTTCTGGGATTTGAATATCAACGGTTGTAGATGGTGACCTATTTATAAGATAACATACATGACTTACGCTTCTGCCCATTTTTTCTGACATGTCAGCCTGTAACCTGATACTGCGAGCATGCTCTGTATGTGTCTGATTCATGCGCTTTGTTACTCTATTTTGTTCTAATCACCCTGGAATACTTAGCTGGTGTTCGATGCCTTCACCTGCCAAATATGCTTTGAATTCTGCAGAGGTATACTCGCTTCCATTGTCGGACCTCAAAACTTTCACCTTCGCCCTTTCTGATTCTCCATCATAGATTTTCATTCCTTGAACTTCTGAAATACTTCTGATTTTTGTTTTAAGAAGTATACCTAAACTCTTCTGGAGAAGTCATCTATGAACGTGACATAGTATTTAACACCCCAATGGATGTTACTGGCGAAGGTCCCCACACATCTGTGTGTATGAGATCTAGCAATTGCTTTTGTAGTGTGTTATGATGTAGAGAAAGCTATTCTACGCTGTTTACCCATGATGCAAAATTTACGAAGATTGAGTTTGCAATATTTGATACCTGCTAGAGCACTTTTATTGTGCAGAGTTTGAAGACCTCGCTCGCTCATGTGTCCAAGACACATTGTCAAAATCTTGTAGTCTCCTCCTTCTCCACTGTTGTTGAAACATCACCAATAATAACGCTTTCAATCATTGTACAAGTTTGCCGATGTTCTCCTTTGAGAATCATCATAGAGCCCTTGATAACTTTAATACCTCCATTGCACCTGAAAAATTGCACCCTTGAGCTTCTAAAGTTCCCAACGAGAGAATATTCTTCCTCAAATCTGGAACGTGTTGCACGTTCGTGAGGGTTCAAACCTGTTCATCAAACATCCTCATACGGATATTGCCAATGCCAACAATCTTGCACACGACGTCATTACCCATCAGGACAGAGCCTCCATCGTAAGGCTTGTATGCACTGATCCACTTTTTTTGAGCACATGTGGCATGTGCACCCGAGTCAAGTAACCAAGTATCTGAGTACTTTCTCTTTCTGACTGAGTTGTCAAGATATCACATGGATTCTCACTGTTTCTTCGATAATATTGGCTTGTTCTGACTTTCTATGGTGGTACTAGCCCCATCAAATTCCTTATCGCCTATCTTCTTCAACATCTCCTTGTATTTCATATACAATTTTTCGTGATGTGTCCTGGTTTCCTGCTGTGATAGCAAATATTACTGCTAGAAGCATCTGAATCCCTTTTAGGTCCCCCTACTCTTTGATCTCCTCCTCTGGCCCTTGACAACCAGTCCTGAGCCCTCCCCTGTAGAATCTGTCTTCTTCATCAATTCATTGTTCTGGAGCATCTGTCTGACATCTTTCAACTCTAGGTCTCCTTACCATACATGATGATGGTCGTCAAGTGGTCATAACTTGATGGAAGAGAGAAAGTAACAGAAGAGCTTTATCTTCTTCTTCTAGCTTAACCTTTAGAGCCCACAAGTTACTCAAAATCCTATTGAAAGCATTTAGATGTTGTAGAATAGGCGTACCTTTCTTCATCCGAAGGATGTATAACTGCTTCTTCGAGAAGAGCTTGTTCGACAAATACTTTGTCATGTAAAGGCTCTTCAGCCTACATCAAAGACCAACAATTGTCTCCTCGTTCATATTGTAGTAGAGGACTTCATCTGATAGGCATAATATGATCTTCGCCTTTACGTGAAAGTCGATATCGTTCCACTTATCATCCTCCATCTTTGATGATTTCTTCTCAATACCAAGCAGGGCCTTGTGTGTGCCCTCCTTTACGAGCAATGACATTACTCGCATCTTCTACAACAAAAAGTTAGACTTTTTGTTGAATTTCTCCATCTTAAACTTGATTGTTGTGACCGTCTTGCTAGCCATTGCTCTGATACCAATTATTGTGTGAAAATGCCGATACAATAAGAGAGAAACACCGAGTGGGAGACGCGGCAATGGAAGCGTAGACGCGATCTACCAAAAGCAAGCAGTAGAGAATAATCACCATAAAACACAAGAACACTAGATTTAACATGGTTCGACAAGTGTGCCTATGTCCACGGGGAGGAGGGGAGAAATTATATTAAAAATAGAGAAGAAAATATAAGAGTTACAAGAATATCTTTGTCTTACAACTCTCAATGGTGGAAACTTGATTTTCTCTTGACTTGTACTCAACTATTCTTCAAAGGCCAATGGGTTTATATAGACTCCTAGGATCATCCTAGTCTAACACAAACTCCATCAATACGAAAAGCATCGCGTTAGCGAAATGAAAAACTCGAATCCAACTCGAACTGGAAACATAACCCGAAAAGAAAACTGCCAGAATCGTTATTAGTCGGCTATATTGATATATAAGTCGACTAATCTGCACATTAGTCGACTATACTGTTGTATAAGTTGACTAACCTGATATCCTTACTCTCTGTTGCAATATCAGTCGACTATACTGCATGCATAAGTTGACTAACTTTATCATAAGTTGATTATACAAAGTATAAGTCGACTTATTCTGTACACAACTCCTCGTGCATGTCCGTGCATGTCTGATCTTGATCTCTAAAGTTTGTATCTCCTCTACCTGAACCTGATTTCTTCTCTAATGAATATGAGGCGCCTAAAATGCTAACACTTATATATGTCAAGTGTTGAGATTGTGGAGCCTAATTGCCGACCTTGACAGTGGACAACCCTTGGAGAAGTACTACGCTGGAAGAACTGCGAGGCCCGGTTGTAGTGGGAGTTAGGATGACGGGAAGTCCATCCTCGGTAACTCGGAGGTGAGTCCTCGGGAAGGGTCTTCCGAGGACTGGACCACCTTGTTAACTCCTCGAGTAAAGGCGTACTACAGGCGAGTATGGACGAGCTTGGAGGCTTAGATGGTGGCATTTTCAAGTGCTCGGAGGATCACTCGGAGTCTCAGGAGGAGTACTCCAAGCGACGGAGCAGAGGACCATCTCCGAGGCGCAGCAAATGCGGTCCTGCCTAAGCTTCGTGATAAAGAAAACTCAAGCCACGTGTCAAGAGCAGTTTAGAGATGTCACAATTTGTAACCCTAGTTTTTTCAATAAATGGAGATGCACAGTAATTCGGGTTTAATGAAGCTGTGAGAGCTATTGAAAAGAGCAGCTGTGAGGTCTTTTTTTCTTCCTGTAATATCTCAATAATAGTGGATTTGCGAGCAACTCCGTGGTTTTTTCGGTGTTTGGGTTTTTCATGTAATTTCTAGTGTTATGTGTATTATCTTGTGATAGATCTGCGATCTTGTGCATTGCTTCTGATCTGATCTGTTTTTGTTCATCGCCATCGTGAAAGCCGTTGCCCCCACAACTGGTATCAGAGCATTTGGTTTAAGATGACTGATGAAGGAAAGATCAGAGTTGAAAAATTCAATGGCGTGAACTTCGGGTTCTGGAAGATGCAGATCGAAGACTACCTATACCAGAAAGATCTCTATCTTTCTCTCAGCGGAAAGACCCATAATCCAAAGGAGATGTCCGATGGCGAGTGAGAGATTCTAGATCGGAAAGCCCTAGGGGCGATTTGATTGTCTCTGACATCGATGGTTGTAACACTTGTCTTAACTAATCACCTTTTTCCTAACATTTAAATGCTTTAGGGAGGTGATGGGGAAGTAAGAATTCATGTTAGATACTATACATTATACTATGCCTATTAGTATGTATACACATATGTATGTATATATAAGAAAGGAAATACAACCTCATGCTTGTTGACTTTGCCACCATACCCCCCCACCATGCTTGTGGTATTAGTACCTCATGAAGGGGGAGGCATGGAGCCTTGCTTATAGGGTAAGGTATAAGAGTAGAGTGATGGGTTTAGAGAGGGACACTTGTCATGAGATTATTGAAGAGATTGGGCTATAAATAGGGGGGTGAAGAGAAGAACTTCATTGGCCAACACACCCTCTCTCTCTTCATTCCAACTTCACAAAAACAATTCCCCTCCTTCCCTTTTGCAGCCGGCCAACAGCCAACAGCTAGAAGCCCTTTTTTTTCCCATTTCTTCTTCACACACTCTCTTTCTCCCTCTCATTACCTCACAAAACTTCCCTACTTCCTATTATATAAGAAAAAGGCTTCCTTTGCATGTTTTAACTCCTCCAAAGACCAAATAGAACAAGCTAAAGTGGTGATCTAACATCACCATAAAGGGAATTCTTGGAGTCAAGGTTGTTCTAGAATAACGAGTTAGGAGGGTGATATTGGTTGAAAGGTAAGCATATCCTTAAGAATTCTGTCCCTCTTATACTCTTTTAATTAAAGAACTAATTATGATGATTTTGTAACCTTGTAGACTCCAATATAATGGAAAACCGAGCTTGATAAGGAGATACTCGCTTTAAGGGTGAGTAGAACATTCGAACCCTAGAAATATAGTAGGTAAAGTAAAACTTGAAATAAAGTGGGAAAATTTCTAAGTTATAAATGGATGAGAAAATGAACGATGATGCTTGCGAATGGTTTATATGTTTATGTATACATTATGAACAATCATGTGGTGTTATGTTGTTGTATTTCTTATGAATGCTTACAAGGGTGCATGATCGACACGTTATTGTGTATGCATAGTAGTCTAACACATGTCTCTTAAAAAGAAATAGTTTTATGAATGAACATCATACTTGACTTCATGCACATGTTTGGCTACACATATATTGGAATGATATAAAATGTTGGTTATCTTGAAAAGGCTTGCATGTTGTTAGTTTAATAAGTGGTTACTTATATATGTTAATGTCTTTCTTAATATTGGCATCATGTAAAGTAGGAATCATGTGAATCCTTTATGTTATTAATGTCTTATGGATCCTTGCATGTGGTTATTACATGAAGGATATGATATTTGCATGTTATAATACGTGGTAAACATATTGGAGGAAGGGACCGGGTTGAATCAGAGGTGATCGAAGGGGAGAATAATACGTGGTAAACGTATTGGAGGAAGGGACCGGGTTGAACCGGAGGTGATCGAAGGGGAGATTATATTTTATATTGATCATGTATGCATGTTGCTATTATATTTATGTTGATCATGTATGCATGTTGCGATTATATTCTATGTTGATCATGTATGCATGTTGCTATTATATTTATGTTGATCATGTATGCATGTTGCGATTATATTCTATGTTGATCATGTATGTTAATATGGTTAAGTTAGAAATTGTATGTTAAAACTATAAAGAATTGATATTCCAGACTCTAAGATAAGTCGACTTACCTAGGCAATTTCATCAGTATTAGTCGACTAGCCCTTGGGCTAAGTCGACTATGGAAGGGAAAAATGGGTAGACAAGTCGCTGGAAACACATCTTAGTCGACTATATATAAACTGTAAGTCGACTAGCCTCAGTTACAGGAAACAAATAGAGAGTAGACATCTTCTTTTGACCATGACTAGTCGACTGTAGATGATAAATAGTCGACTAGAGCCTATAGTAGTCGACTACACCAGAGAGGGTAGTCGACTAGAACTGATTATAAGTGACAAACAGAGAGCAACATACCTTTTTAATCCATATCTAGTCGACTATTGATGATGTATAAGTCGACTAGTACATAGAGTAGTCGACTATATAGGTTAGGGTAGTCGACGACATAAGTCACTGGCAGCCAACAGAGTGTAAATACTTTTTGCATCAACCCCAGTCGACTATAGCTCCAATGTTAATCGACTAATAGTGGTATTAGTTGACTATAGGAATGGGCAAGTCGACTAACAGGACCTGTTACTGTGTTTGGGCCGTAACTTCTGCTAATACCTAAAACTTCACACATATGGTATAAAAATACAATTCCCAACCTGATGATAAAGTCCAAATAGACCTACTTAATGGACATGCATAAATATTATTTTACTCACTGAGCTGTCGAGCTCACTCTGTTCTCATTATCACCATCAGGTTTGGACAAAGGCAAAGGACCCGCTTAATGGCAACATATGCGGGATAGGTGTCAACGGAGACATTTCATCCTTTTTGCTTGTTCTTTTGATATGTATATAGTTGTAGAAAATCATGCATAACTTCTATTTGGATGTTTGCTATGAATTTGTAAATATTGAAGTGCTTGGTGCTAGACTCAAAGCCTGTATTATATTTTGGAATAGTAATGTATTAGACTATGTTTTCTTATGAGTTGTCAGATCAATGTTTTTGGAAAATGCTAAATCATGTTATCTTAACATATATGCTATCAAAGTGGATATTGATGTAAAGTATAGAGCCGGCTGATGTTAGCCGAATGGAAGTATTGTATCTTGATGGGTCCCACGCTTAGATAATCTGTGATGATTGTAATCAATGAAAATTATTAACTGGGACTGTTACAATGGTTGCCTTCAACTTCTTCCGGGAAAAGATGACCAAAGACTTGATGACGGCGCTATCGAAGATGTATGAGAAACCATCAGTGTCAAACAATGTATTCTTGATGAAGAAATTGTTCAACCTAAAGATGGTTGACAACGGAAGCGTTGTTGGGCATCTTAACGAATTCAACACGCTAACGAGCCAATTGGAATCGATTGAGAATAATTTCGAAGACGAAATCAGAGCATTGGTTCTGTTGTCCAGTCTGCCACAGGTCTGGGACAGTCTCGTAATGACGGTGAGCAATTCTTGTGAGATAAGAACCTTAAAGTTTGATGATATGGTGGGTATAATTCTTAGCGAAGAGGCGCATATGCAGTCTTTGAGGTTGGCTGAGACCTCAGGGAGTGCCCAGAGTGTCGATCAGAGAGAGCGAGGTTTAGGAATAGAGATAAGTAAAAGAATGTGAGGTCGAAATTCAAATCGGGGAGAGGTACATCCAAGTCAAGGTTGCGGGATGTTGGCGGTGTGGTGAGATGAGGGCATATTAAGAAGGACTGCAAGCAGAAGGATGAAGAAGGTAAAGGCAAGGAGAAGGATTCTGCGTATATAACGAAGAGTGATGGATCCGACGCCTTGATTATCTCTTTAACTGAGTCCAGCGAGTCATGGGTTATTGACTCCGACGCATCTTTTCACGCCACTTCTCGACAAGATATCTTTCAACACTACATGAAAGGTGAACTTGGGAAGGTGTACTTGGGAGATGATGAAACATGTGACATTGTCGGAAAGGCGATGTGGTGGTCAGCATCTCCAAAGGCTCGACACTGAAGTTGAGGAAAGTCAGACATGTATCGAAACTGAAGAGAAACCTGATCTCTGTCGGATAGCTTGCGGACGGAGGGATGAAGACCACCTTCGATGATGATGCATGCAAGATTACCAAAGGTGCCATGGTGATGGCCCACGGGAAGAAAGAAGGTACTCTTTATATGACGTCGGGTTCTGGAGTATCAATTTCAGTTGCTTCGTCGGAAGCGGATGCCGGGGTGTGGCATCGGAGACTTGGGCATATGAGCGAGAAGGAAATGAAAGTGATGCTCTCCAAGGATAAGCTGTCAAGATTGAAGTCTGTTGATTTAGACTTCTGTGAAGACTGCGTCTACAGAAAACAGAAGCGAGTAAGTTACTCAACGGTGAGAAAGACTCCGATGGCAGAGAATTTGGAGTTAATGCATACTGATGTCTGGGGTAAGACTTCAGTTCCCTCCCTCGATGCTCATTGTATTTTGCGACCTTCATTTATGATTCTAGTAGGAAGGTCTGGGTGTATTTCTTGAAGCACAAGTCGGATGTTCGAGGTGTTTAAGAAATGGCTGGCCCAAGTCGAGAATGATTCAGGTCGAAAGCTTAAGTGCTTGAAGTCCGACAATGGGGGCGAATACTGCGATGGCAGATTCGAAGAGTTTTGCGCAAATCGGGGAATCCGAAGAGTGAAGACGGTTCTCGAAAAACCCTCATCAAAACAGACCGGCGGAGTGCATGAACAAGACTATTCTGGAGCGTGTCCAGAGCATGCAGATACATGCTAGTTTGCCTAAGCAATTCTGGACAAATGCAGTCAACATTGCGGTGTATCTGATTAACAGAGGACCCTCAGCGCCTCTGAACTGTGGGATTCCCGAGGAGACATAGACCGGTAAAGAGGTAAACCTGAATCACCTGCGTACATTTGGTTGTATCTCTTATGTCCATATTGAGCTAAGTGATAGGAGCAAGTTGGACCCAAAGTCTAGGAGGTGCATCTTCATTGGATACAGAGCTGATAAGTACGATTATCAGTTCTGGGATCTCGAGAACCACAAGATATTTAGGCACAAGGATGTGATTTTCAACGAGCAAAAGACGTACAATGACTTGCAGGCGGAGATGAGCACCTCGGAGGATGATCCCTGGGTGGCACCTCGGAGCACTCCCGAGCAGTAGGGTGCTGTGGACTCGGAGTTCATCGAATTTGTAGATGCTTTCGTGGACAAGGCTCGGAATATTTCCAAGGGAAATGTGGAATTTCGAGTAGCGCCTCCAACCCCCAAGCTGCGCTGAGGCTCTCAACTAGGCAGACGAAGGCTCCAGAAAGATATTCTCCTTCCTTACATTATCTGTTATTGACTGACAGTGGTGAGCCCGAGTGTTATGAGGAGGCTTTACCGGTGAAAGTTACGACTGAGTGTGAGCTTGCTATGGATGATGATATATCGTCTCTCATGGAAAGTCAAACATGGGATTTGGTTGAACTATCAGAGAGCAAGCGTGTCCTGCATAACAAGTGGGTTGACTGGCTGAAGGAAGAGAATGATGACATCAAGAGGTACAAGAGAAGGCTAGTTGTGAAGGGGTTTTAACAGCGAGAAGGTATTAACTTCAATGATATTTTTCTCCTGTTGTGAAACATACTACCGCTAGATCTGTGCTCAGTATTGTGGCAGCGGAGAATTTTCATGTAGAACAGCTAGATATTAAAATCACGTTCCTCCATGGTGATTTGGTGGAGAACATTTACATGTTGCAGCCACATGGGTATATCATGCCTGAAAAGGAGCAGTTGGTTTGCAAGCTAAAGAAAAGTCTTTATGGCTTGAAACAGGTTCTGTGGCAATTGTATTTGAAGTTTGAGAGATTCATGGTGATCGGTGGTTTCACAAGATTGGAGGCTGATCACTACTTCTATTCTAAGTGGTTTGAGAATTTCTATATCATGCTACTGTTGTACATAGATGATATGCTTGTTGCTGGGTCTAGCATGAAGGAGATCATGAATCTCAAGGCCAGGTTGTCGGAAGAATTCTCAATGAAAGACTGGGTCCTGCGAAGAAAATTCTTGAAATGAGGATCAGCAGAGAGAAAAGAGACCGTTGAAAGTGTTATAAGCCGAGTACGTGAAGAAGGTACTGAAGAGGTTTAATATGGCAGATGTTAAACCTGTGAATGTTCCGCTCGGAGTTCACTTCAAGCTCTCAGAGGCACAGACTCCGACGATAGAAGATGAGAAGACTCTTATGTCGGAGGTGCCATATGCATCAACTGCGGGCAACCTAATGTATATTATGGTCTACATGAGGCCAGACATTGCTTAAGCAGTGAAAGTTGTCAGTAATACATAAGCAACACCGGAAGGAGCACTAGAGAGCTGTGAAGTGTATCCTGAGATATGTGAAGCGTAGTTTAGATATGTCATTGTGCTATGAACACATGGATGTTCAGCTGTTGGGATATGTTGACTCCGACTTTACGGGTGATGTAAACAGTCATAGGAGAACCACTGGTTATGTCTTCACTTTGGATAGTGGAGCTGTGAGCTGGGTGCCAAGGCTGCAGAAGATAGTTGCGCCTTATCGATGATAGAGGCCGAGTATGTTACAGCGACAGAAGCTTGCAAGGAGCTGACATGACTGAATTTTTTTTTTTTGAAGGAGCTCAGGAAGAAGCAGGAGGCTCCGTCATTGTACAGTGACGGCCAGAGGGCAATTGACCTTGCAAACAATCCAGTCTATCACGACAGAGCCAAACGTTGATGTGCGATACTACTTCATCCACAAGATGTTGAAGGATGGTGTGTTTTTATTGCTGAAGATACACACGAGTCAGAATCCAGCAGACATGTTGACCAAGGTGGTCGCGGTGGAGAAGCTAAAAAGCTGTTCAGCTTTTGTGGGTCTTCAAGGCTGAGGATCTGAGTTTGAGTCGCTCGGAGTTACCATTAGTCGTGAACGAGAGGAGAACGAAAGGAAGATGGGATGCTGCTGCTGCGTCGACTCAGTCTCCAAGTGGGAGATTGTTGAAGTTGTGGAGCCTGATTGTCGACCTTAACAGAGGATAGCCCTCGAAGAAGTACTGCGCTGGAAGAACTGCGAGGCTCGTTGCACTGGGAGTTAGGAGGACATGAAGTCCATCCTCTCTCGGTAACTCAGAGGCGAGTCCTCGGGAAGAGTCTCCGAGGACTGAACCACCTTGTTAACTCCCCGAGTAAAGGCGTACTACAGGCGAGTGTGGACGAGCTTGGAGGTTCAGATTGTGACATGTTCAAATGCTCGGAGGATCTCTCGGAGTCTCAGGAGGAGCACCCTGAGCGACAGAGCAGAGGAACATCTCCGAGGTGCAACGAGGCGCAGCGAATACGGCCCAGACTGGAAGCTTCGCGATACATGAAACTCAAACCACGTATCAAGGGCAGTTTAAGGATGTCACAATTTATAACCATAGTTTTCTCTATAAATAGAGATGCGCAGTAATTAGGGTTTAACGAAGTTGTGAGAGCTATTGAAAAGAGCGGCTGTGAGCTCTTCTTATTCTCCATATAATCTCTCGATAATAGTGAATTTGCAAGCGACTCTGTGGTTTTTTTTTCTGTTTGGGGTTTTCACGTAATTTCTGGTGTTCTGTGTATTGTCTTGTGATAGATCTGTGATCTTGTGCATCACTTCTGATATGATATGTTCTTGTTCATCGTCATCATGAAAACCCTTGCCCCAACATCAGGAACTATCAACTACTAAAATATACATGAATTTTTCACGCAGGAATTTCTCAGAAAGATAAAAAAGAAACTGGTGTAGATCTTCACATTATCCAGTTGTGTAGCTTAATTTCCTTATTTCGTTCTTTAATACATTAATTACTCTGCTGATTGGATTAAGAAGGCCAAAGAGGTGCTTGGTGAAGGTTTCATGTACAACTTGGTGGGAAATCTTTGGCATGCTAACCTTAATTTCTAATTAGGTTTTATAGTAATACAGGAGTTGTTTGATCATGGGATTCTCAACATGAATGTCCATCTACATTAAGCAAGATAACCATTTCAATTACATGTTTGTTCTTCTTCTTTTACTGGGCAATGTCTACTCATTAGCTTTGCACCTCTCAGAATCTTTTCAGGTTGCCTGGTTTAAACTGGAGACAAATTCAATTAGATTCGAAATTAACTTCAGGATTAGTGGGGGTGAGAAAGATAAAGGCCCACTAGCAGGCTTGACAATGTTAGCTCTGGTGTTGTAATCTTTCTAGTGAAGTTTAAGGTTATGGAGAGATTAAATTTGCTAAGATTCTGGAAAGATGAGTTGTGGTGTATATATATATATATATAATTCTTTTTGGTGCCACTGGTTACTTAACATGTGTACCTATTTTGGCATCATAAGTCGTAAGTTTATGTGTAACAACATTTGTAGTAATGAGATGTACGTCTGGGGCTTTCGATGTTGAGGCCCATCTTTTTCCTATAAAAAAGTTCACAAGTAATAATTTGTTCTGATCTGCAAGTTTGGATAATTTCTCTATAGCTTTATAATTCAGTTCCTTGAATTTCTTGAAGTTTTTGTGCAATTTTTCTCCGGGCACCGCCCCACATAATAGTATCAATTAAAAGATTCTGATATTTCTGCATACATAACAGCTGGAAATGTTGTTTGCTCATGGGGAAGGGGTGAGGATGGACAGTTGGGTCATGGTGATGCTGAGGATCGACTACAACCGACACTCGTCAGTGCATTGGATGGCCAGCAGGTTGAATCTGTTACTTGTGGGGCAGATCACTCGACAGCATATTCTGGATCTGAGTTGCAAGTCTACAGTTGGGGTTGGTATGTTCTACTTCTTTTCTGTTCTTCAAGTTATTCTCTTTAGCTGATGTTGACTCTCTCCTTCTATTTCCCTTGATGATTAAACATTTATGTGCAAACTTTATATTCCTTTTCATGCCCTATTGCTAAAACTTTCAAGTCCAGTTCCATCTTGCATGTTATGCCTACATACACAACCATCTTTGAACCAAAGAAAATCCATTGCAAATTTCATAAATTGAACGGGTTATAAATGAATGAACTGATATGGAATGATGTATAACTGATAAGAGAAGAAACTTTGTCCCTAAGCCTAGCGAGTTAAGTGAATTCCTTGTTTTGATGGCCAAAGACGGTTGCATGTCTACCTGGCTTGCTGCCTTGCATGCAAGTGAAGCGCTATTGGCGGAAATTAAGGGATCACTGAGCGTTGACAACCAGGAGGTGGGCTTGGAAGCAACCATCCTTTGAAGAATGGTACCTCCAAGTAATAACATGAGAATAAAGACACACCCACACCCACACATGATGTTTTGACAGTGTTCATAATAGGTCGGAGACCATTTACGTGAGAAGGTTTCTCGAAAAAACTGATGATTATTTTTCCATTTGGGATGGTGTGACGGAGGGAAGGAGTGAACATGGGTAAAATATTGGAGGAAATATAACAGATTTTAATGAGACTCTGATTGTTCATCCTTATACATGCACCTTCACATAGTATGATTTTATAAGGCCAACCTAGCGTAGCATTATTTATAAAGCTAACTGAAAGTGAGTGAGAGAATAATTCCTTTTGTTTAGCTCTCCATGCCTTGATCACTATGTATTTTCTTAGTTATGTTTATAATCGATACCATCTTGACATTCAAGTTTACACAGAAACATAATTCTGAATACAACCAAATGAAATTAAACTCTGTACTCTCTTTGTTTTGTGGCTTGTACGTAATACTAGTATTGATTTAAATACTGAAGACATGACAGAAACGTAAATTGATGGTCAATGATTTAAAATAAAACTGAACATGGATAATGTGCAAAAGGATATTAGAGCGGCAGGTTAAATTGGTTCAACTTCAATTAAAGTTTATACTGTCTTTTGGTTATGGACAGATAAGAGCCTTTTCTTCCTGTTCCAAAAACTAAATTGTTTTCTTGTTTGTTTCTTCAGAAGTGTGAAAGGACATTTAGAGGATCAACTTTACTAGGTTAACTTAGAAATTTATCATCCAGTAATCATGCAGCCTTGTTATTTTTTATAATGCTCGTTGTTCTTTGATGTTTATGTGTGATGCTGTTCTTATCTATACATTGTTTACCTGCAGGGGAGATTTTGGAAGATTAGGACATGGTAACTCTAGTGATGTATTTACACCACATCCGATCAAAGCATTACAAGGAATAAAGATTAAACAAATTGCTTGTGGGGATAGCCATTGTTTGGCAGTAACCATAGATGGGGAGGTGCAAAGGTCAGTTTCCAATTTGAAGTGTATACTGCTGTTGTTTAGTTCTTGCTTGCTGTATTTCTTTAAGACTTATGATCTACTACTCCATAACATCAATACATTAAAAAACATAGTATTATTATAACTTTTAACTTTAATCTCATTTTGGTAATATCTATAATATCTCATACTTAAAGTGTGCCATCTTCATGACTTCTAAAATTATTCACCATTAACAACTACTTACCCTTGTTGTTTAAATAACTGTACAAAACAATAGTACATTTGAAGTTGTATGAATGCACTGCTGTTGGAATGGTTGCAACTAGTGCAGAAGACTAGTATGAGGGGATGCATGCACACACAGAAAGAGGGAGATGCGCAAGAATTCCTATGTGTGTGAGCACACACAGACACATTCACCCCTACGCGTGGAAAAATGCATGTTTAGATGTACATGTTTAGAATGTATAATATGTTCTTACATATCCACAGACATACAGATATGTATGCTGTGACCCTTCATCTAAAGACACAAGGTTGAACATATACAAGTGTTGATATCTTCTTATATGACTACTTAGAACCTATGCTCTGGCTATAACTATTATTAAAAGATTATTGTCCCTCTAGTTATGAGAGCAGATGGTGGGATTAATTTTTGTATCCAAATGCTGCCGACTATTCTGGGTGTAGGAAAGCGGTTGAATATATAGGGGACAACTGAGTGAAGTGTTTTATTGTGAAAGGATAGATAATTTCCTCCTGGACATAACTTTTGTACTACAGTATCAACGTGTGTTATGCCATTCCTAACAAACCTTGCAACTGGAATGTTGGCAGATCACTACTCGATATTTGATCCTGGAGCTTCCACATATGAAGCCAATACTAGAATAGTGAATGGTTAGAACACTAGCTCAATCAGGTTGAAGGCTGAAATTTCAGAGTATCGCTAAAGAGAAGAAGAGAGAACACTTACTGTCTCTCACAAATACTGTAAGCAGATCAATGGACAAGGACAAAGAGACAACTTAGTTTAAACACAAACAACATGCAAACTGATGGACCAAAAATTCACTAGAGTTCAATTATTGACCAACGACAAATCTCAAGTATCATGAATTCTTTGATTGACAAACTTTATGTGATACTAGATTTGGATATTGATGCAAAATGAAAAAAAAACCTAAAAATAGCTTTCTCAAACAACTCTTAAGCAAAAAAGCTAAATTGCCTAAATAATCAACCAAACAGAAATCTCAAATCTTTTGAGGTGGCAGTGTGGTATTTCTGGCTCCCGAGGATCTCCTATTGCATTTTAAGATAATACTGCCCAAGCCCAAGGTACACAGGTTCCAATATTCCACGTATTTGCTGAGGCTTTTGAGGATATTCTCTTGGCTGATACTTGGTTTCCATCATCCTCACGGTCAATCTCTTGCATTTCTTGATGGGTCATATATCAAACCAGTAAAATCCTTTTACTGTGTACAGGGGCAGACACACATAGAGGCCAGTGTGGGTGGACGTCCACACTGATTTTTATGAAATAGTGAAATAGTACATACAGTTAGTAACTTTTTTGTATATAATCTCTTCTTTTTAGATTAGTTTTACTAGCATAAAGACACTTTTAAGCTCTAGCTCAAGTTGTAACTTATAAATCTAAGTTATTGGAGGTCACAAGTTCAAGTCTGGTGGGTGCAACATTGTTTTTTATTTTTTCTCTCTTGTTATATTTCATTTACGTCCACATTGAAATTCTTATTACATTTACACCCACACTGGAAAAACATTCTGAATCCGCCACTAACTAGCGGTTTTATGTTGTAACAAAATAATTATTAACTTTTTTAGAAAAACTAGTTCCTATTTATGTATGTATTTGCACTTTTATTTTTCTATGAACATTTTGATAATTCGTATCAACTGAGAAGCATTTAGTTCTTGCATTTTCATATGTATTGACCTGTGAATTACCTATGCCTATGTACAGTGCAAGTTTACGGGCTCTTAATAATTAATTTCTCCTTTTTCCTTTCTTTGTCCAATATTGTTTCTGAGCAAAACAAAAGAATGGTAATTCCAGATAAAACTCCTTATATGGTACCAGGAAAAAGAAATGGTGCATGTTTCACATTTAGCTTTTCTCTGTTCTCTTGTTCTTGTTGAACTACGATATCAGTTTAACTAAAAAGATTTTCTTTTTCCTTTGAAATATAAAATAACTGTTGGTGGTAAAATCAACAGAATGGTGCATGCTGCACATGTATATATTTTATTATTTTGTTTCCTCATTCGTTGCTGAACTGTCATGTCAGTTTAATTAAAAAAAATCTTGGTAAACTGAGAAAATAATGTTGTTGGAACTATTTTTAAAAGCTTTCATTAAAGAACTCTCAATCATATCCCCCTCATTATTGCTCATGAACAGACCATCTATTTCTGCAGAATGGTCTTTGTTTTTGTACCGAACTTAAAGGAAATATCACATTCACAATACCTTTTCTTGTATTGTTTTCCCATTTTTTCCAGTTAGGTTTGTGGATTTCTTTGGTTCTTGAAATGTTTTAGTCTATTGATTTTGCTGTTGCCATTTTTTTTTCCTGAAGTTGGGGGAGGAATCAAAACGGGCAACTTGGGCTTGGTAATACTGAAGATTCTCTTCTACCACAAAAGATTCAAGCTTTCCAGGTATATTGAGAAACTTCTTTTTCATTCACGAGTCATTAGGGATTCTCTATTTATCTTGGTGTTAATAATTACTCATCCATTGTGTATGTATATATGTGGTTACTTTCACGCGAGAGCGTGACATTGTGTGTGATGTGTAAATGTGTGATGCTAATAATTACTCGTGTTCTGTTTATGTGTGTGATGCTAATAATTACCCAACAATCGTGGCTACCTTCCTGCCTGCCTGCGTACATACATATTGTAGGTATATATGACTACTCATCTATTGTGTATGTATGGGACTACTTTCCTATCTACCTGCACATCTACCTTCTCTTTATGTTCGTTTCTATTCATGGTCTAACTTTTCTTTCTCTTAAACTTTAAGATGTATTGATGTGAAACGTGTATGCATGTAAACACTAATCAGTGATGTGACTGAAATGAGCAACGTTTCACCAAAATTATGATCGTGGGCAGGAAGATAGTTGAAACTTGTAATGTGACCGATGGATTTAACAAGAATGCAGGCCCCTGCTGACAGTCCGATCGATCTATGAGAGCATGGTACGAGGGTGGTATTGTCGTGTGGGAGAGGAAGAGGGGACTTGGTGAGGGTGATGGGTTTGCAGGTAAGAGGGAGGGGAAGGTGGAGTTGTGGGTTCAGGCGAAAGAGAGGATGTTTGTTTGGTGTTGGTGGTGGTGCCGCAGGAAGAGGGGGAGGAAGGGAAGAAGCGGTGGCATGGTGAGAGAGAAGTCAGCAGAAGAGAGAGGACGAGAGAGGGAGAGGGAGAAGGAGAGAGGGAATAATTAGGGTTAGGGTTTTAAAAGAAATAAATAGGAATTTAATCCTAATCACAATTAATCAACCACACTTTGTTTTTCTCAAAATTCAACATTAAATTTATTCATAATAGAGGAGCCTTTAAATGGCTTTACAAAATCTAATTTCCATTCCACAACAGATGCGGTACTAAACTAAAAGCAAACTAAAAATAAAACCAAAAAATTTAAATAACAAAAATATAGAAAATGAAAAATACATCTCTGTTCAATCTTTACTCGAACCAAATAGATGCTGATGTTGCGCGCTTCCGTCTCCACTGATACACATGACATGTCTATGTCTTCATTTTGATGACTGCATTATTCTCCCCGGGTTGGAGAGAACTCGACCCTACCTAGTTAGGTATAGAAGCGCTCTCATACTGTTTCAATGCGTCAGGATCAATTCACTGCAAGTCACTTCTACCTAGCTATGTATCCTCAGTCGGTACCTTTCCTTTCCTGCGGATCAAGTAAACGCGAGTCCCACCAGATTTGATGGCGATAATCTCATTCTCTAGAATTTTATCAACTCTCTCAGTTGTATTAGATGAGTATCTGAGAGTGAGGGTAGTGAGAGGTTCACAGAAAATGGCTCAGGGGAAGGCTTATCAACCAGTGCGTTGTTAGGGTTAAAATCAAAACCCTTATAATCCATTTAGTCCTCAACATTAAAAGTATAACTGATGCCAAAATCTTTAAGAAGATATATAATATATATTGTCATTTAATTTATTTAAGATCTTGAAAGGTTCAACACTACGAGCATGTAAGTTTTTAGCTGTTCCTGGCAAAAATCGTTTTGGACGAATCCGAACCATTACATAATCGCCAATATTAAAAGTTTTAAATTTCTTCTTGATGTCAGCTTGCAATTTACAGTTAACATTGCTCTCTTCAACACTGATCTCATTATGTAGTTGTGCACGTGTGATGCAAATGCAGACTCTGATATTCTAAAATAGATGGTGTCAACAGTAGAGAAAGAAGGTGTCGCCGAAGAGGTTGATGGCCGAGCAGGCAAGGCGAGTAGGAAAAAAAGAGTGGTAGTAATTGGTGGCAAGATAGTGGAGCTAGAAGCAGAGCATGGAAGGGGAAGGACAGACTCTTTTCTTCAGTTTTTGATTAAGAACTTTCGCAATTATTAGGTTATTTTTTTGATTTTCTTGGGTGCGGTTTGCGTTTGCTTAAGCTATTTAATCTTGGGTCTCAAGGAAAATAGCTTAATCTTCTTACCCTTATGTTCAAATTAATACATGTTAGATCAACCATAATGATGACATCTTTGTTGAATAAGCATGGTCTACCTACGATAATTTGACCCACATTTATGATGGTCACATCACACCAAATTTTGTCATTACAAAGATTAAAGTTGACAGGACAAGACACCGTTGATTTACTTCTAGGGCCATCGAGTTAATTCATGACACTCTGTACGAGTGGGGATAAGGTGCAACCTGTAATGAAAGTTTTCCTGTCACCTTAAACGATACTGCGTTGATACAACTTTCACTGTCAACAATCATTCAACTGTTCTTATCTCCAATCTTGTTGAACATATGAAAGATTGCAGTTTTTCAATCGTCTTTTTCTGTTGGTTGTGAGGAGACACACTTAACGACAGACAAGTGGGTCGGCGAGTTGGTCTAATACAGTTAAGACTAACATCATCCTGTGATCTCTTCGTCAACATCCGAATCTTCTTCTTTTCCTTGGTAAATAAATTCAAGTGAATTTGATTCTTACTCTACTACAGGTACTCCATTGACGAAGGTGATTTTGACTGGATTTGAGCAGTTGGCAACTATATGTCCATAACCTTACACTTGTAACATTTGACTATGGGACTAATTTTGGAGAATACTTTCTCAATGCTCTTACCTTTGGTGTCCTTTCCATTGGTATCCGTTTTGGGTGTTGACATTTGAGCTTGAAATTAGTTGGATACTGACTTGAATTGGATTCAGGCACTTGGGTTTGACTCTTAAAAGTGTAACTAGACTTGACAACATTTAAGTTTTGGACCAAGGCATCGCCTTTTCAAGCTCGGTGACTCCATGAGTCAAAAGTTCAGTCTTCATGTCTTCTTTAAGTCTAACTCTAAATCGAGAAAGGGCTTGGGAGTTGCTTTCTGTGCCTAGGGCATTACAACGAATGAAAAACTCATCACATTAAGCAGCATAGTTCTTGGCGGATTTAATGCCTTGGGTGAATCGTTGTCAGTCGTCAAGAAGATAATCATAGTAAGACGCTGACACATATTTATCGCTAAGCTTATCCTTCATAGCAGACCAATACAGACAAGTATGGATCCTGACATCGGGATGCTCTCAACGATTTCACATTGATCCAGTATTGACTAGCTTGATTAGTCAGTTTCATTGCAGCAAACTTTACTTTTCTAACTTCAGAAAGAGAGAACCATGTGAAATATTTGTCCATGTGAATTATTTGTTCATATGTTGAAGCCATTCCAGGAAGAGTTGAAAATCAGACGACCGTCAAAAGTGGGAACATCCAACTTGATGCTCTTCAAGTATTGGTCATCAGGGTTCTGTTCATTTCGCCTCTGGTATGGTATAAACGGACCACATTATTCTTCACGCTCATTGCGATTTGGCTCATGTTCTTTATATTTTTGCGGTTTTCGATGCGCGTCTCTACTCTACCTAATCTCTCCTGGGTTTGGTTCGGTGTTTGATTCATGGCACCAAGCTGAGTCTGTATGGTGGCGAGTGTCGTGGCAAGTTGGGGATATAGTGGTGGGGGACTCACTAGACTTTCCTAGAAGATACATGTTATCACTACGGAGGAGCATGTACTAAATAAAAGCTAAATGGATGAGAGAATGCAACTCTAAACTAGATGTGATTTTTTAATTAAGTTAAATGCAAGAAAGTGATAAAATTTTCTAGCAAATGACTAAGTGATGCAAATTCTATCTTAACCATGCTCTGATACCAAATGATGCAAATGTGTATGCATGTAAACATGACTCAGTGATGTAACTGAAATGAGCAACGTTTCACCAAAATTATAATCGTGGGCAAGAAGATAGTTAAAACTTGTATTGTGACCGATGGATTAACAAAATGCAAGTGCAGTTTGGAACGTGCTAATCTTAAATAGATTAATACAAATACTAAGTAATGATGGCACTATTAATGATCAAATTACAGATTTAACAGATTCTCATAACTCACGATATATAGTGGACAATAGATAAAATCGATAAAACATTAGAGAATTATTATCATGACTCACAAATAAATATCGTGTTCAGAAAAAAACGTACCAACTGAGGATTATGTCGATCTCAGTATCTTGCTGACGTGTAGCTCTGTCCTCTACAAGCCCAACGCTTCGAGAATGTCTCGATTTAGACTTCGAATGACCGAGAAACAATCCGAAAATGAAAATGGATTTGCAACGGGTCTATTTTCCTTATCAAATTGGCATTGTAACTGAACGAGTCTTAGAACTTAACCCCCAACCAAGTTTAGTTGGATTCGTGTCTGGCCTGAACCGAACGCGAACTGGATCGCAATCTCTGTATTTAATTTGATATGGCAATCAGGCTGTCGACGCGCCAACAACCTGGTGGAGAGGTAAGGCGGGGACGACGGTGGTCTGGCTGCGGCTGGCGACGACGGAGGAGGAAGTGAAGGCATAAGGGAGGATATTGGCGAGGGAAGCCGAAGGAGTCAGACTGCCAGCGGGGGTTTGGCTCGCGCACGGGTGCGGGAAGGTCGGCAGTGGTCGTGGTCGATTGGCGGGAGGTGGCGTGAGGGGTTGGTGCTGCTGGGTGCTGTTGTTGCGTGGGAGAGGAAGATGGGACTTGGTGAGGGTGATGGGTTTGCAGGTAAGGAGCATGAGAAGATGGAGTGGTGGGCTCAGGCGAAGGAGAGGATGTCGGTATGGTGTTGGAGGTGGCAACGCGGGAAGAGAAGGGAGAGGAAGGGAAGACGCAGTGCGTGGCGAGAGAGAGAAGTTTGCAGAAGAGAAAGGACGAGTCGGTTGAGAGAGAGAGGGAGAGGAAATAATTAGGGTTAGGGTTTTAAATGAATTAAGTTATAATTTAATCCTAATCACAATTTGTTTTTCTCAAAATTCAGCATTAGATTTATTTATAATAGAGGTTACAAAATCTAATTTTCAGTCCACAACCGATGTGGTACTAAACTAAATGCGAACTAAAAATAAAACAAAAAATATAAAATAATCAAAAATAAAGAAAATGAAAAATCAGCTCTTGGTCTATCTTTACTCAAACCAAATTGATGCCGATGTTGGTGTTTCTGTCTCCACTGATACATGTGCCATGTCTTCGTTTTGATGTCCGCATCATGTATATTTTCCAAAATAAATAAAAGAATATGAACAAGAAGAAAGAGAAACACAGGGAGACGGTCTGGATCTGTTATGCCATTTTTATGTCACTGAACATATTTTCCTGAACTCTTCTTTACAATAAATTTTTTAACATTATCTTTCCGTAGAAAGAGTATGTCTATTACATTATGATGGTTATATCAAATTGTAATTTGTAGTTATAAGATGTTTTTGTGTTGATTGTTTAGGGAATTCCTGTCAAAATGATTGCAGCTGGTGCAGAACATACTGCTGCAGTCACAGAAGACGGAGATCTCTATGGATGGGGCTGGGGTCGGTATGGGAATTTGGGTTTAGGTGACCGGAATGACCGCTTGATCCCAGAAAGGGTCTCTGCTAATGATGTATGTTTACTTTCTTCAATATATAACATTTTCTGTGTAGTAAACATTTTAGTACACTGGCAATCATTTGCTTATGTATTTCTGAGTATGTAATCATTTACCACATAAAAACTAATATGTGCACATTGAACTCTTAACAACATTGGAAGGTCAGGTTACTGGATGATTGAAATGCATTGTTTCAAGTTGTATATTTTAATCTACTATTACCTTGGTCTGTCCTTTAACTACTGTACAGTAACTTGCAATATCTAAATATAATGCTTCCTGCTATGTGTATGTGATCCCTAATAGCGTGAACTTCCTTTTTAGAAAGTCTTGAAAATCTTTTATTAGTGAAAGGAACTTTATTACTTTCATGAAATTTGAAACCTTTTATTTTCTGTTTGTTCTTCAGAAATATTTTTTATTTTTTAATTCCTGATTTTTCATATCCTTGTCGTGCTCGTGTCTCATGGAGCAAAACCGAATTAACTGATTTTATTTAGAGATGCTATAAACTTTATATTAATTGTTCCTTTTTTTTTTACCTTTTGATTGATTTTTATCAACAAAAATGTAGCATTCATATCAGGAATGACATCTCTATTGTTCTACTGAAAGAGCATCTTTCTTTTCTGGTTATTGCCTACACATTCATATTTTTAAGTCTGTTATCACTGCCATGTCCTTCTTTAGTCAACAACACATCATTCATATCATGACATGGAGAGAATGATGGAAAGAATTGCACACACGCACGCGCGCACGCACGTACAAAACACCCCAAAACCATTATACATTTTTTTTCACTTGTCTCTTCATAATGTGATTCTTTACTTGATTAAAACTTTACATATTGCGTAGAGAATTACATTTAACTTTTCTCTCAAAAAGACTTCCTTGCCCAACCTTTTTTTTTGTATTAGTTCGTATTACCAGAATATCTACTGTCTACAGGGGCAACAAATGGTATTAGTTGCTTGTGGCTGGCGTCATACGGTTACTGTTTCTTCCTCGGGGTCTTGTACACCTACGGTTGGAGTAAATATGGTCAACTCGGCCATGGTGACTTTGAAGATCACCTCATTCCTCATAAATTGGAAGCCATGAAAGACAACTATGTATCTCAGGTGCTATTACGTGTCTGGCTCCTGTGCTCCTTTGTCCCTTTTTTTCTCCCCACATGCAATCATATGCATTTTGATTACTCAATGTTAAGTAAAACTTTTTTATCTAATATTTAGATTTTCTCTTACTTTCATATAATTGAACATAAGTCCTTAGACATTCTATTTCAGAGAAGAAAAAAGACAAATATCGAAGGAACCAAGAGGAATGAGCAGAAAACAGGGATTTTTTTTTTACAAAAGTATAAATGAAAAAAAAAAACGAAATAAAGAAAAATAATGAATAAAATCAGATTGGAGGGAATCAGATGGGCAATGTGCAAAAGATGCCATGCACAAAATGCTAGTTCTCTCTCACAGTACAATACCAAGTGTTTATGTTCGTTGATGATGATGGAACTTAGTTATGTCATCTATTTATGGGGTATTGCCTGATTATTTAAGGCATCTTCATTCTTGAGAAGAGACAAAAGCAGCATTAGCTTCATGGAAATCATAAGACTGAACATAATTGGTCTATGTATTAAAGTTTGGATTGAAGAATACAAGACAAGCATAACTACTAGGCATATACAGGGTTACCGAATTCGTCAAATCCCTCGCGGCTTCCATTCCAAATCACGCGTTTCTAATTGTGGAATGTCTGCGATCCAGATCAGCAAAATTGGCAAACCAAAATATTAATAAATTGTAAAGTAATATTAAACAAAACCTGACATGCTAAAGTTTAAAGAAGGAAGGAAACCTATGTGTGGTGTGTCTACATGTTATTTGAATGCTTAATATGTTATTCGTATGTGGTGTGCCTAGATCACACACAACGATCAGAAAATCATTCCATGTTTGATGTTTCAAGTAAATGTATTTTATTACAACTGAGCCATCCAAAGAATACTACCCCCACCATACCGTGTTCTGGGCTACTCAAGTTTTTCGTTCTCATTTTTGTACCGCGTCCTAAAGCGATCCACATACTAGATAGCATTGGGCACACATATATACACCCCAAGCAGCCATTTTATTTTCACTTGAAATCTCCTTGAAGCTCTGGATGTAAGAAGATGGAAACCATCATACAAGCTGGTCTGCCACTGAATTTTACTCATGAAGGATTTATCGTGGTGTTTGTTGTGACTGGGAGCAAGATGTGGGGCCAAAGGCACCTCTGCCAGTGATCGTGGAGGAGGATTCTGAAAGGCAGCGACAGTCATCAGGAAGCTCAAAGGATTGGAAAGAAGCAGCCTTGGCATGCCCAAGAGGTCATCAAGTTCGCAAGATGCTTTGCATGATTCACTTGGATAACTACACCTCACATTACAGGAATGTATAGACACAGCATAGTAGCTCCATAATCAAATTTTAACTAACACAAATAGGAATGAAAGTAAAATTTGAACCATCTGTCAGGAAAATATTTATAGCAGGATCATGAAATGTTCATTATGTTAGTTCTTGAGCTCAGGTAGTGTTAAACCATTAAGTGACTTTGGTCAGGTTGATAACTACATGTGCAGAAAGGTATCAGGTCTCATGTTGGTGGATAATCCTTCCCAATCACTACAATTGTCTGTGATAGAATAAGAAGTGTATTTTGTGATATTAGAGTAAAAGGGTGTTTCTATAATTCTGTAATTTTCTCATCTATATAATAAGAGCAACAACCTAATTCGGGTTGTGCTGTTTCTTTGCAACATAACATGGTATTAGAGTGATGCTCATTGTGACCATTACCCATCTTCCTTTCCATCCTCCTCACCGTCTTAGAATGTTCCTGCCATCTCTTCATCATCCTTCTGCACCTCCTTACCACCTATATACCACCGACATCCTCAGCCACCATCGAACATCTCTTCTACCAGTACTGCTTTTTCTCCTGCTTCTAGAATTTTCATTCCTCTTCTTTCTATACCACTTGTGCCAGATGACCCGTCTTCACTTAAGACAACGGCGAAAGAAGAATACTACTGACTTTGCCAATTTACCTTCTTCTCAAACAACTTTTCAGATCTAGATTCTGAGTTTCTGATAGCACTTCGAAGAAATAATTGTTCTTGCACTCAGCAATTCTATTGTTAAATTTCTCTCTCTCTGAATTATATCTTGAATATTTTAGTTTTGCTTTAGCCTTATCTTGTGTCTTTTTAAAGCCTTATTGTGATGTTATGATGAATTTTAGGATGAAGAGATGACCATCTTGCGTGATAATCGCACATTAGGGTTTACTACTTTACTCTGAGAAAATAAGCTGGTGGGTGTTGTTTGGTGTATGCTGTTAAATTATCTTCCAAATAGATAAGTGGAGTGTTTAAAGGCGAGCTTGGTGGCCAAAGAGTATACATAGATATTTGATGTTGATAACTTTGAGACTGCCCCCTAATTACTCATTTGCATTCAGTTCTAGTGTGTTTGGCAGTTGCTGTAGTTAAACAATGACCACTATTTAACTGGATATAAATAATACCTACTTACATGGTCAGTTTTAGGAGGATGTTTAGGGAGAGTCCATAAGGTCTGCAAACTCCAGGAGGCTATTTATGTCCTGTAGCAGGCCTTGCGAGTTTGATTCAATAAGTTTAGTACTATTGTTGCATGATATAACTTAAAACAGTACTCTTGGTCACTCCATCTTCATGAAACATACTACTACTAGGATATTCTTAATGCTTGTGTTGATGATATTGTTGTCATTTGGGATGATCAAGGTATCCTTCAATTGAGGCTGGGTTCTCATTTTCATATGAAAGATCTTGGTCTGTTGAGGTATTTTCTTGGAATACAGATGGTTTGGTTATAGAAAGGTCGTCCTCTGTCTCAGATGAAGTATCTTAATGATGTGTTAGGGAAACGAGCATGTAAGGATCTAAACTTATTTACACTCAATATATTCGAATATTCATTTTGATCAGAAATTGGGGAAACATCTCATTGATCCTGACCAGCGCAAGAGATTGCTTGGTAGACTGATTTACTTGAGTATGACCCGACGTGATAAATTTTTTTTTTTTTTTGCTTTGGATTTGTTGGATCGGTACATGCATGTTGAAGCTTTAAAAAAATAATAAAAATAAAAAAGAGGAAATATAGAGAAATGATTAAACATGTGTTTCTTAGAAAATTCACATTATCATAAGAATTAAATCAAAATTTTACAATCCATCTTCCTCCTTGCCAACGAAACCCAATGGAACCCATATTAAACATGTTTCAAATATTAGGGATAAAACTTCGGATAGGTTAATCCCTTGAAATCCTTATTGAATTTACATGATGAAAAGTCAATTAGGCGTGATTTTAAATTTAAATCCATTTAAATTTAGAATCAACATTTCTTCTCTTTCTTTTAAGTTCATAGATATTTATCCACAAATGAACCGGTTTTGTGGATAAACACTACAAGTTTCACAAAGGGTCGAGGCAGTTGGATCTCCATCCCAGAAGGATTAGGAACTATTTAGATCAATTTTAGAAATAAATTACATTTTTATACAAAGCATGTATTAATCCATTTGAAAGTTTTTTTTTTGGATAAATCTGAAACTTTTACTCACCAAAGCTGTTCTTACCAATAATCGAAATTGTGTAGGCCCAATTTGATTTAAATCTATTAGCAAGTAATTAAGGATGAGATAAGATGGAGTAATCTTATCGCTATCAAGAAATCTCTTAGAATGCTATAAAAAATTGAGCAGCTATCTCTACATATTTGAAGAGAAAATCCAGTCTTATTTGATAAAGTTCAGCTGGCTTGTTCGGAAATATCCCTATCCAACTACTTCTACTTATATAAAACCTCTTTAGACCCAACAAGAGAGTTCACGTCAAGGACATAAGAAAAAAAATCCCAAAAAGAGTGACAAGTTACAATAGGAAAGGCAGAAAGCAAAGAAAATAAAGAGAGTGAAGAAAGAAAATGTACTCTCTATACATATCTCTTCTCTTTGTTCAATCAATTAATTCAGGTAACAATCTTCATCACCACTGTTGTCAGATTTTTCACTGGCAATAATGCCTATTTATATCAATTTCTTTTGGGATTCCCTGTCTACACCAATCTAACAAAGGCAAGGCATTAACCTATTTATACTAATCTTATTTTTTGGGGATTAATTTACCAAAATTTTGGGGATTGAGTCTTTATGCATCAAGCTAACAAAGGCATTAAACCTTTATTTATACCGATTCTTTTTGGATAGATTTTTTTTTTTTTATTTATTATTTATTTATTTTTTTTGGGGGTTTAACTCCCTGTTTACACCAATCTAGCAAAACATTAATGTCCATCTATACCATTTTTTTGGGATTAACCCCAATTTACATCAATTTAAAGGGCATCAACGCCCAATAATACAATTTATGGGGCTTAACCCCATTTACACCATTTTATAAATGTATTAAAAAGAATAAAAAAGCAAATACCATGATTATTCTTTTGTGGGCATGATAGACTATAAGAGGGGAGCGGGGGGAGAGTAAAGAAGGAATACAAATAATTCTGAAATAAAAAGAAAAACGCAGAAAGAAAAATTAAAAAAGAAAAAGAAAAAAGCATCTAAAGTGAAAAGACAGATCTCACAAATAAAGAAGGGTCATCAAAGGTTATCAAAATTGGCCAAAATCTCCATGTCTGAACCTCCAGGTCAGTTGTATTCTGAATTAAGTCATTTCAAGCTGCATAACATTGAATTCTCTTGTAAGTCTACTTTTCTAAATTTCTGGTTTTAACTCGATCTGAGTCGTGTCGTGGGAGATAATATCAACACATCACGGGCTAGGCAAAAATTCAAGAATTGTGACTTTTCTATATCTGAATCTCATGACTGTTCTAGTATTGTGTTCTCGATTGAGTCCTTTCAAGCCACATGCTACTGGATTCCCCTTCAAACCTAGTTTTCTAAAGTTTTGGTTCTCAATCCGATTTTTGTAGTGAAAGATAATGCCAATACGTCTAGACAACATTGCCATAATTGTGAGTTCTTCATATCTTAAATCTGAAATCTCATGACTGTTTCAGTCTTGTATTCTCTATTGAGTCCTTTCAAGCCACATACCGATGGATTCCTTTCAAATCTAGTTTTCTAAATTTCTGGTTTTAACTCAATCTGAAATATGTAGTAGAATATAGTGTCAATATAACACAGATTGCGCAGAATTTTCAGAATTGTGACCTTTCTATTTCATAGATAGAACCAACCAGTGGTTCCCCAAACGATGGTCATTTCTCTGCTAGCTCTATCACTGCATGGTATCTTTTCTAGTGCTCGGTCATTATATGTGTTCATCATGTTTCAACAACCTATATTTCTCCTTCTGTCACTCGAAAAAAAGTCAAATAAAATAAAATAAAATAAGAGGAGCCATTAAGAATCCCAATAACCTAAAATTATCCAAAAGTTGTTAAAAGTCTGAAACAACTAAAGCAATGGATAAATTTACAACACCATGGCTCTTAAATATTAGAAGGAAACCCCAACAACACCCCCCCCCCCCCCCCCCCCCCCCCCCCCCCCCCCCCCCCCCCCCCCCCCCCCCCCGATTAAGCTAAATTTTCATGAGTTATCAAGGTTATTGAAACTTCAAAATAACCTTGAAATGAATAAATTTAAAAAAATTAATCAAGGTTATTAGAAATTCAAATTAACTGTAGGATGGCTAAATTTCCCAAAAAAAATAATCAAGGTTGTCAAAACTTTCAAGATAATCAAATCTCCAAAAAATCATCAAAGGTTATTTTTAAAAATCTAAATTACCTTAAAATGGGTTAATTTGCCAAGATTATTAAAGGTTATTTAAAATTCCAAATCAAATGTTATTTAAAATTCAAAATAACCTTTGAATGACTAAATTTCCAAAAGTCATTAAAGATTATCAAAAATTCAATATAACCTCAAAATGGCTAAATTTTTGAAGAAAATTATCAAGATTAATAACCTTAAAAGGGGCTAAATTTTCAAAAGTCATCAGAGGTTATTAGAAACTCAGAGTAACCATAAAATTTCAAAAGTCATCAATTTAAAATTTATAATAACCATGAAATGGCTAAAATTCTAAAAAGTCATCAGGGTCTTTAAAAAATTCAGAATTGCCTTAAAATGGCAAAATCTCCAATAATGGACCATTCAGTCCCTAAACTAAAATAAGAATAGGAATCATTCAAAACCCCAAGATCAAGACTGGAGAGAAAAAAATTCCTAAATCTGTATAGTTGAAAGAAATTCAAATTTAGTCAAAAACAAACTTAAACAGAGGATCAGAACCCTAAGCCTTAAACTAGAACAAACACCAACTTTCAGTTCAAAAATATCAAATTAAAAAATGGACCGTAGAGTCCTTAAATTAATGTCATACAAATTCAAAACCAAGTTCCAAACTGAAGAACAAAGACCCCAAGTCTCTAAACTAGAACGAAGTTCAAATTCATCAAACAAAAGTTGAATTGAAGAATGGACCTATGTCCCTAAACAAGAAAATTTAACTTTAGTTAAAAATCTCAAAGTCAAGAATGGACCTCAAAATCCTAAACTACAGCTAGGCCACATAAAAACTGAAAAATAGACCTCTAAGTCCCTAAACTGGAATCAAAATCCCAAATTTCCCATTCAATCTTAGAATAGATCAAAATGAGTTTAAACTAGAAAGATCACCAAGCTATTTGTGGTGGAGTCGTCAAAATTGACTGAAAATCAACGTGTGACATCAAGATATAGTGTCTTTAAGTGTTCATCCAAATCATTGTAAGTTTTGAAATTTTAGCCATTTTAATTTTATTTAGATTTTTTTTAATAACCTTTGATAACTTTTCAGAGATTTAATGATTTTAAGGTTATTTTGAAATTTTAGTTGAAGCTTAACTACTATAAAGTTATTTTAGATACCCAATAACCTTGATGCTTTTCTTTTTTGAAGATTTAGCCTTGATGGATCCTTTTTCTAATTTTTTTTTTTTGGGGGGGAAATTAGCCGTTTCAAGGTTATTTGCAGTTTTAATAACCTTGATGACTCATGGAAAATTTAAGGTTATCTTCCTCTCTCTCTCTCTCTCTATCTCTCTCTCTTTTGAATCTTTAATAACCTTGGAGTTTGTCAAGTTATCTAATCCTTTAGTTGTTTGGTAACTTTTAACAACTTTTAGATAAAATTAAGTAATTGGGACTCCTTGATTGCTCCTCTTTTATTTTTTTATGGAGTAACATGAGAAGAAATAACATGAGAAGAAATATGAATAGGTTGTTGAAGGATGATGAACACATGTAGCGAGCGAGTGCTGTAAAAGCCACCATGCATTAATAGAGCTAGTAGATGAATAACCTTCACTGCATATTAGAGAATCACTGGCTGGTCCTATCTATAAAATTTATAAAAGGTAACAATTCTGGAATTTTTGCAGTCTGTGATTTATTGACATTATCTCTCACTACAGAACTCAGATTCAATTAAACCAGAAATTTAGAAAAGTAGACTTAAAGGGGAATCTAATGGTATGTGGCTTAAAAGCTTAAAAGGGTTCAATCAAGAATACAAGATTGAAACAGGTCATGAGATATCAAATTTGGAGAAGTCACAGTTTTGGAATTTCTGCGTAGATGTATTGACAATATCTCCCACTACAAAAAATCGACTTGAATCAAAACCAGAAATTTAGAAAACTAGACTTGAGGGAGAATCCAATAGTATATGTCTTGAAAGTGCACAATTGAGAATACAAGACGAAAAATAGGTTATGAGATTTCAGATATGAAGAAGTCACAATTCTGAAATTTGTGCGCACTCTGTGATGTATTGACATTATGTCCTACTACAAGATTCAGATTGAGTCCAAATCAGAATTTAGAAAACTAGACTTAGAAGGGGAATCCAGTGGTATATGGTTTGTAAGGACTCAATCAAGAATACAAGATTGAAACAGGATTTGGTTATGGAGATGTCACAGTTCTGGAATTTCAGTGCAGCCTGTGATGCATTGTATTGACATTATCTCCCACTACAAAAACTTGGGTTGAGTCAAAACTAGAAATTTTGAAAACTATACTTGAAGGAGAATCCAATGGTATATGATTTGGAATGACTTAATAGAGAATACAAGGCTGAAGTTGGTCATGATAATTTAGATGTTGAGATTTTGGTCATTTTAAATAACCTTTGATGACTTCCTTTATTTTTGTTGTTTTTCTTTTTCTAGATATATCTCACTTTTTATTTCATAACCCTTTTTCCTTTTTCTTTTAAATTTGTTCTTTTTTATTTAGGAATTCTTTTTATTCTTTTTTTTGCTCTCTCTTTCTGTGTTTGTTCATGTCTGGAAAGAATGATCATGGAATTTACTATGTTTTTTTTACTACCTAATAAATGTTGTTAATGGGGGTTAATCCCCAAGAAAATTTGTATAAATAGCCATTAATGCCTTGTTAAATTGGTGTAAATGGAGTTAATCCAAAAACATTGGTATAAATAGGTGTTAATGTATTTGTTAGGTTGGTGTAAACAGGGGTTAATCCCCAAAACATTTGCTAAATATGGGTCTCCAAAATAATTGGTATAAATATGCGTTAATGCCTTTGTTAGATTGGTGTAAACAGGGGATAATTCTCAAAAAAAAAGGTAATAATTAGGGGTTAATTTCAAAAAAAAGTGTATAAATAGGCATTTTAGGCCTTTGTTAGGTTGGTTTAAACATGGGATAATCCTCAGAGAAATTGGTATATATAGGTGTTAATGCCTTTATTGCCGGTGACGAAGATATGACGATAGTGCTGATAGAGATTTACCGGCAAAAATTGATTGAATAGAGAGATATACACGCAGGGAGAGAGTACCTTTTTTGTCTCCTTTCTTTTTCTTTGCTTTGTTGTTGCCTTTTCCTTCTATTTCTTCCTTTTTTTTGGATTTATTTTTTTGTGTCCTGTTATCTCTCATGTTGTGTCTTATGGGTTTGTAGACAAGTAGGAGAAGATGTGGTTGGATAGGGATATTTCCAAATATGTAGAGATAGTTGCTCATTTTTCTTACAGCACTCTAGGGAATTTCTTGATAGCGGTAAGATTACTCTCTCTTTTTCATCCCGAATCATTTGTTAATATATTTTAATTTTCAATTATTGGTAAGAAGAGTTAAATTTTCAGTTTGAGAATCACTTGATGAGCAGAAATTTCAGATTTATTCAGAACTATTGACTGAACTTATTGAAATGCTCACTGAAGTTCTTCAAATAGATTAGTGCATGCTTTGGATAAAATGGTAACTTACTTTCTAAATTTGATCTAAATAGTACCTAATCTTTGTGGGATGGAGACCTGAATGACTTGGTGCTTTGTGAAACTTCTAGTGTTTATCCACAAGAAAAGTTCATTTATGGATAAATCTATGATCCAAAAAGAAAGAAATGTTCTCAAATTGAATTTTATTTAAATTTTGAATCACACCCAAATTGACCTTTCATCATGTAAATTCAATAAGGAATTAAATGGATTAATTTATCTGAATTTAAAATAAATTTTATCCCCTCTAAATTTGATGTTTGAACATATGCTCAACATGGGTTTTGTTGGGGTTCATTGGCATGAAGGAAGATGGGATTGGAAATTTTAGATTTAGCCCTCAGGATGATGTGAATTTTTTTAAGGAGCCCATGTTTAATCATTTCTCAATATTTCCTCTTTTTTTTTTTTGTTATTTTTTTTTACTCTTTTATACCTTCAACAATGCATAGTATGTATCAATTTCATCGAACTACTACTCCTCATGTCTTGCTATATCTAAAGGTGCTCATTGTAGTAGGTTGTATTATCAGCCGTCTCTCATTTGGATATTAATTTGTTATTTTGATGCTGATTGAGTCAGTGATCCTCTTGCTAGACAATCTATTATTCATGATTATTGTGTTAGAGGAAATTTAGGGACATACAAGAACAAGAAATAAAGTGTTGTTGCTTGGTCTAGTGCTGAAGTGGAGACTCATACTGCTTGCAAGGTGGTATGAATCCACTCTCTTTCACTTGTGGTTTTGTCTTCTGCAACAAGACCACAGTGATCATTGAGTTAACCAGACTGTCATGTACGTTTTCAATACTTTTTGTCTTTTATTAGAGAACAAAGCACATTGACATTGACCGTCACTTTAAGAGACATTGATATAATATGTCACTTCATTTTCTATCTAGTGGTCAACTTGGGGATATCTTTACTAAAACTTTATTATGAAAGAGTTATTATTTTCTTTGTAGCAAACTGAGCATGATTGACTTCTAGACTCCCGCTTGAGGTGGAATATTAGAGTAAAAAGGGTATTTCTGTAATATTAGAATAAGAAAGTTATTTTTGTTATTCTCCAATATCCTGGTCTATATAAACATGAGCAACACCCTAATTAGAGTTGTGTCGTTTCTTTCCATTATAACTGTCTCTTTCGACAAAGTAATAAAGTAATGTAACAATGAAGCATTTATATATCCTAAAATTTTCATTCGAATCAAATCAACTTTTAACTCTTAAAAGCCTGTATCATTTGTTGTAGAGCCTCATTTCTTTAGTTTCTCAGATTCTTCCATATTTTCTAAGATTTTTTTTGAAGATCCAAATTAATTTCTTATCATGAAATGGTTAAATGCTGTTACATGCAGCATCAGCTTTATAATTATTCTTTAGGCATCTTTTAGAAGCTTACCTGTGTAATTTCTGTCAGGTATCTGGGGGTTGGAGACACACTATGGCACTAACTTCAGATGGCAGACTTTACGGCTGGGGATGGAATAAGGTTTGGATGTCTTACATTTTACTTTTAGACTCTTATTATTCCTTTGTAATCTGATTTCCTCCTCTACACAATACCTAATAAATAATCCCATAGTTACATGTTAGAATCACTGGGATGAGTACAATGCAGAAATATGGAAATATAGAAGGAAAAATGTGTCCTTTAATCATCCCTTGCCTTTCCTTCATGTTTTACACTAACCTTTCATAACTCCTCACCTTTTATCCTCTACTCAGAAGATAGAGATTTTCCAGCTACTCTTGGATACTTTTCTCCTTAAGCTACTGATTCAGTTGTGGATTACTGTTGTTAATTTCTTGCTACTATTATAGATCTCATGATTTTGTTTTGTGCTTACAGTACTGCTAATGTAAAATTATTTGTTGTTCAATGACATGCTAACATTTTCATGACACTGTTTCTAAAATTTTTAAATCAACTATACGTACACTATAATTACTTTCATAATCCTATTCTTTTTTACATATCAGTGTTATAAAGATACTATTTTAATTTCCATGATATATTTTTTAACTGTCAGTTCTAAGGTCAAAAATGACAAGTATTGGCACATTGATCAAGAAAAGTCTCAAATAAAAAGAAGGGGCAACATGTGCAAAGCTCTGAAAAGGATGATCAGAATGTGAAGGAAAACTGAGGGAGGGGCAAAAGAGAAAACTTAAAAAAATAGAAGGGTTTGAACACATTTTCCCCAAAATTTTCGCTGAACTATCTTCTATTTGCAAAATTGCTTTGCCTTTAAGTTCTGTATGCGATGCGAACTTAATTGCAATCTATAGGTTCGAACTTAATGTAGATGCGTTCATGCCAAAGCATGTTAGCATGAGCTACACAACTAATCAAATAATATATGATCTATATTATATAATGCAAAAGGCCTGCTTGGCCGGGCTCGTGTGTGGCCAGAACTGATGCCAACTGAGTGCCATTAATTTTGAAAGATGGTGGTCCATCGGAAATTAAACACAAAATTCATTGTAGATTGAGGCTATTAAGAAAAAAATTGAAATTAATTATGTTGCTAAAGAGAGGCCTCTAGCATGTGTGGCAGGTTGCAACCAACTAGTTTCCTTAAATAAATAAAGTAAGTTACAGGGCCTGCCATCATACTCATGTTTTTTTTGCAAGTAAACCTGACTTAAACTATATTGAATCAAAAGAAAGATGGAAGCTTTATGCTAATGACATTTGAGATTTCACAAGTTATTAGTCTCATGTACAAACTTCTAGTTACTAGCTTTTTCTTTTATTTTGTACTCATTAATTTTATACAAATGCGCACTAGTATATTTCCTTTCTTCATCAAGCTTTAAATGATACGAGAGAGAGAGAGAGAGAGAGAGAGAGAGAGAGAGAGAGAGAGAGAGAGAGAGAGAGAGAGAGAGAGAGAGAGAGAATGGATTAAGCTCCAATCTTAATTAAATCAAGCTTCCTTCCTCTCTTTTTCCTTTTCTTTCTTCTCCTTCCTTTCTCCTTCTTCACGAGAGAGAGAGAGAGAGAGAGAGAGAGAGAGAGAGAGAGAGAGAGAGAGAGTAATTGACATGTGTTTAATCTCATTAAGATGCCAAAGACCCTAGGTGTCATCTCCTTAAGACCCAAAGTCCTTACATGGCTAGCTATGCATTGGTGTCTTATTGATTAAATCCTAATCATTCATGATTATCCTTAGTGAAATTATTTAGTTAATCTCATTTCATGTAATACATTTTATAATTCACTTATCTAATTAGTCCACCCTCGTTGATAAGGTAAAATGATGTCATCACTGATAGATAATACCATTAGGTTTTAAGAAGCTATGTATTCTTTGATTAGCGTCACAAAGATTTTTAATGAATGATGTCATCGCTGTTAGTTAAGCTAAGCTTGAGGCACATGTAGAATGAGCTAAATGGAGGTTAATTAATTCAAACTTTTTTCCTTGTTATTTAAGCTTAAGGTTTTAAATTTTCTAGAGTACTATAGTTACATGGAAATAACATGGTTCCTCTTGGAGGCTCGTCTACATGTGCGGGAGGATCTAGTAGGATATTACTAAACCAACCCAATTATGCTAACCCTCCCTTTATATGGAGACCTTTCCTCCATTTTAAAGGCTTCTGTTTTTTTATTTGGTCTCTTGTATTGTGGTTTTTATCAATTTTAATAAAACATTGACAGGGGCAGCTCCACTATTTATGCCTTAGAAAAGTTTACTAGCGTTGTTATAATACCCAGATACATGTAATATTATATGCACTCATGTTTTGCCAAACTTCAATATATGTCTAATTGACCAAGAGTAATGTAATAAAAGTTAAGTAGCATGCATTGACCAAACCTGTCAAGAGACTAAGACATAATTTTCACCATGTAAGATGTGATAAAAGTTAGAAGATAATTTTCTCAGATATTGGATGATTGGTGAATTTAAGATTTTTGGTAAAATCATTGTCAATTGTAAGTTGAAATTTTGGTAAACCCAAAAAATGTGGATTTTGTACTAGAACTGGGGTGTTGACTTTTTATGCTTAGAGAATTTGATTTTTTTTGATATTTTTAATGGACTCAAATAAAGGTATTTTCTTATCTACATGTAATATCTCAAAAATAATGAAGTCAATTACACAAATAATGTTACATAGAAATAAGTATAGGTATAAAACTGTAAGGTTTGGAACAGATATAAGACACTTGAGGGCAAAATTGCAAATTGCCCTGTATTACCGACCTATGCTGGGGTATTTTGTCCCAACCGGCCCTCTCCTTTGTTCTTCTTTTAGACCAGAGGCGATGAAAAAAACAACAACAAAGAAGACAAATGAATTTCAGGAGGGAAAGGGAAGAGGAAAAGTAGGCTTTGGTGTCGCACATCCAAGTAAGTTTTCCCCTTCAATCCTTTAGATTTTAGTTAGAATTATATTCTTTGTGAGCCCTTAAACCTTATTTTTCTTATTCTGGAAAGATTTTTTTGGAGGGGGTTTCTTGAATCTAATATGTGACAAATTAATTCTCTAGAAATTCTTTAATAGATTTAACATGAGGGATATTTCTTCCTTTGAAACCTATGAATTGAGATGGAGACATTGGGATTTTTTAAGGTTTAGTCTTTCTTGTTGGGAATACCAAGCCTAAAAGAGTTATTATTTTCCAATTCAGTATGTGTAGATCTCTTCTTTGTCAATAAGAATTGTAGAGAAATAGAAACCCTCAAAAGGAATTAATTAATTAACATAAAAGAAGGTACAAGGTATATATAGAAGACATGGTGGGTATATAGATAATAACCCAAGTACCCAATACTAATAACTAATCTTAACACCCCCTCAAGCTGGAGTATAAATGTCAACCATGCCCAACTTGCTACATAAGACAGAAAAATATCTTTGGAGAAGCTGCTTTGGTAAGTAGATTTGCCAACTGCTTTGAAGATGGAATAAATGAGAGAGAAATCACCTTTTTGGTCCATGCATCTTTGACCAGATGACAGTCAATCTCTATATGTTTAGTCCTCTGGAACTCCTGATTCTGTGTAATATAGATATCAAACTGATTATCACAAAACATAGGCATATGGCCAAGATGACGAAAATCAAACTCCGATAACAGATTCTTCAGCCACATCATTTCATAAGTAGTATGTGCCATGGCTCTATACTTAGCCTCTGCACTGGATATAGAAACATCTTGTTTCTTACTCCTCCAAGTCACCAGATTTACTCTAACGAATGTGTGATAGCCAGAAGTGGACTTCCTCTCTTCCTTATCACCAGCATATCTTGAGTCAGAATAGCTAAAAATACGAACATGTCTATGTTTCTTGTACAACAAACCTTTTCTAGGAGAGCTTTTGATATAGGCAAGAATCCTCAGAGTAACTGTATAGTGAACCTCTCTAGAGTGATGCATAAACCTACTCAGTACTCCAACTGTAAAGATTATATTAGGCCTCGAAACTGTCAAGTAGATCAACTTCCCAATCAATCTTTTATACTGTCCGGGTCATCAAGTAGCTGACTATTATCACACTATAAATCCACATTTGCTTCCATTGGAGTGCTAGCAGGTTTGCACCCCAACATGCCAGTTTCCTCAAGGAGATCAAGTGTATACTTTCTCTGAGATAGAAGTAAGCCATGCTTTTGATAAGCAACTTCAATCTCAAGAAAATATCTTGCTCTTTTCATATCCTTCGTCACAAAATGTCAGTTGAGATACTCTTTTATTTCTGCTAAGGCCACGTAGTCACTCCCAGTTAGTAAAACATCATCAACATACACAGCCAGTATCACTGAGCCAGACTGCAAACACTAAGTGATTTGAATGACAACGAGCAAATCCAATACCAGAGATAACCATGCTGAACTTCTCAAACCATGCCCTTGAACTCTGTTTGAGTCCATATATTGCCTTCCTGAGTTTAGAGACAGTATTATCTCCTTGAGCAATATATCTTGGAGGTTGCTCCATATAAACTTGCTCTTTCAAGTCCCCATAGAGAAAGACATTCTTGACATCTAGTTGAAATAAGAGCCACTCCATATTAACAGTAATAGAAAACAAAATTCGAATGGAGTTCAGCCAAGCAACTAGTGAAAAAGTCTCAAAGTAGTCCACGCCATAGGTTTGAGTATATCCTTTGGCAACAAGTCTGGCCTTATATCTATCCACTGAACCATCGGGGCGATACTTCGATGTATATCCCCATCGACAACCCACAACATCTTTGGGTGCAGAGACCAACTCTTAAGTTCCTCCAGAAATAAGGGCACCCATCTCCTCATTCATAGCCTGCTTCCAGGCAGGTACCAATATAGCCTCCTCATACGATCTGGGTAAAGATACAGAGGATAAAGACTTGGCAAACAGGTGAAAAGAGGGAGTAAGAAGATCATATGAAACAAAATGAGAGATAAAATTATTAGTACAAGATCGTTTACCTTTGCGGAGGGCAATAGGAGCATCGAGATCAGAGAAAGGTACTGATGACTGAGGAGGTGAACCTTCCACTAGAGAGGAGGCGGTCAGAACCTGTTCAGAGGCAGGAACTTTTTGCCGATGAGTGTAGACATGTCTAAAATCTTTTCCTCTAGGTGGCTTTAGTGCAGGTGGCGTTGTAGTGTCTTTTAATGGCACTGGCGAAGAGACATCATGGACATCAGTAAGTGCTGGCAAACGAACAGATGGTGAAAGAAAAATATACCCCAGATGCAGTAACTGGACCTTGTGGAGAAAAGTAGGAAACTGATTCAAAAAATATGACATTAGCTGACACAAAATACTTTCTGGTTGATGGACTATAGCACCGGTATCCTTTTTGAGTTCAAGAATACCCAACAAAGACACATTTTATAGATCTAGGAGATAATTTATCCAAACCTAAAGACAAATTCTGAATAAAACATGTACAACCAAAAACACGGAGAGAAACTGAGAAGATATTTTTGTTAGGATATAAACATGAAAAAGGGATTTTACCATGAAGAACTTGGGAGGGCATCCTATTAATCAAATAACAGGCGCTTAACACTGCATCAGCTCACAAATACTTCAGAACATGCATATGAATCATTATAGTTTAAGTAACATCTAGGATGTGTCTGTGTTTGCATTCAGCAACACCATTCTGTTGGGATGCATGAGAGCATGAGGTTTGATAAATAATCTCATTCTCAGAACAAAAAAGAGACATCATTTTTCATATATTCTAGGGCATTGTCAGTACGAAGCACACGGATAGTGGTAGAAAATTAAGTTTTTATTTCATTATAGAAATGTTTAATGACCCCAAAAACTTCAAACCTCTCTTTTACCAAATATAGTCAAGTCATACGAGAGAAATCATCAACAAAAATGAGAAAGTATCTAAAACCTTTAGATGAAGGCACACGAAAAGGACCCGAAACATCAGAATGAACTAACTTAAATGTAGAACTATTACGGTTATTGACTCGACTAGGAAAAGAGACACGATGATGCTTGCCCGTCTCACAAGACACCAAGTGTAGAGAAAGAAGACTCAACAAATATTATCGACCGAAACTTCTGCAATGAGGGATGACCCAAACGCCAGTGTCAGAGTAGAATAGGATTAGGTTGACGTGCAACTAAACCAGTATGGGACACTCCGTCATCCAAATAGTACATGTCTCCTCTCTCACGACCTGAACCAATCCTCCTCTCAGTTGTCAGGTCACACAGTAAGAAGGGAAAAAAGTTACACTGCAGTTATGTTGTTTGGTAAACTGCTGATGGATAACAAGCTTACAGGAAATTTTAGAACATATAACACATTTTTAAGGTTCAAGGATGGAGTAGGCTGAACTACCCCCTCACCAAGGATAGGAGATTGTGTACCATCATCAATGTTAACAGAAGAAAATTGAGTGAAAAGATGTAAAGAGGTAAATTTATCATTAATACCTATCATGTAAGATGAGACTCCTGAATCTAATATCCAAGGTCTGTGAGGAGAGGTAATATAAGCATTCATACTTGAAGAGAATGGATGAGTTTATGAATGACATGTCTGATAGAACTCGAGCTGACATATCTGTCATACTTGTTCTGTGATATCTGAAAAAGAGGAGCACCAGAAGGTGCAGAGGAAGTATCTGAGAGAACATGAGTAGCATCATCAGAGAGCCAAGATGGAAAAACAAGAGAGGATGAAGTAATTGAGATAACAGACATCGCAGTCAGTTATACAATCACCAGAAAGATAGCCAGTAGTAGCAGTAAATAGCCAGTAATGAAGAGAAATAAGTAACTTAGTTAACAGATAGTAGCATAGACAACTTAAATAGCCAGATCAGATGTAAAAATTTAATTTTTGAGCAGTAAACATAGCAGATCTCACCAGAGAAGTCTCGTAGAGCATCAAAGAAGTCAGATCAGATATAAAAATCTAATATTTGAGTAGTAAACAGATCAAATCTCATCAAATAGGGCTTCTAGAACATCAAAAAGTCAGGTTAGATTTAAAAATCTGATTTTTGAGTAGTTGCGACACTTATTGGAGAAGATGGAGGGCTTTCGGCACATGTTATTGTTCATGTGAACAGTACCGACGTGTTACTGTTCACGTGAACAGTAAATTTTTTTTTTGCAAATTTTAGGAGGAGAGGAAGGAAAATTTTTGAGAAGGTGGATTTTGAGATGGTAAATTTTAGGGTTAGAGTTTCTCTTACTCTGATACCATGTAGAAAAATAAAACCCTAAAAAAAATTGATTAATTAACATAAGAGAATGTACAAGGTATATATAGAAGACAAGGTGGGTATATGGGTAACAACCTAACAGCCCAATAACCCAATAATAATAACTAATCTTAACAAGAATCAAACAACTTGAACCTATGAATCATAGCGAGTTAATTTTGTTTTTTCATTAATAATACATCTAGAGTTCTTAGAGACTAAAATCTGAACTATATGTTGCTAAAAGTGAAATTTTGAATATGAAATCCTGGTAAAATGAGTCACTTTTTATATCAATGCTATTATGGAAAGAATATTTAATTGATAAAATTTAATTCTATAGCATATAATGTGGATAATTGCGTAATCTAACTGTTAGTTTAGATAATAAGTTAATCGAGTTATTGGGTTTATATTGCTCTTAACCCAATACCGTTTGTATTCTCTATATATTGAGGTGATTTCTCTCTAATAAAGTATGCTTTTCAGGGTTTATTTGCTAACATGGTATCAGAGTTTAAACCCTAGCCGTCGTCGCCCTCATCTCCTTCTTTCCTTTTCTTCAATCAAGTTTTCTTTCTTTTTCTCTCCTCTCCAGTTTTCCCTTCACTACCGCACCCCCACCATCAGCATAGGCCTTATCGACAACTTCTGCATGCTTTCCTGAGCCTGCAAGCATCCCCGATATCAACCTGAGCCCTCACTAACAACTTCTGCACCATCAACTATCCTCTAGATCTCTGCAACAATTACCTTCTCCTGGGGACTGCGTTTTGCTCGTAGATAGGCTTCTACAGTGCCGCAAATACCTCTAACAATTCTTATTCTTATTGCCCTAGTTCTGATTCTGATTCTGGTTCTGATTATGTTTTAATTCTGATTCCGATCTACCACTCCTTGGTTCTGATTCTGATCTATGAAGCCCTACGAGGGCACCAAAACCCTCACAAAAGCCTTGAGAGCTCCTGTTGCTACCTCAATTGCTGTTACTGTCTCTCGAATCCTCCAGATCGGGTAATATATAATCTGATCTGGATTTGTTTCACTGCTTTCTGGTTGTTTCTAATGCTAAAATTAGTTATTTTTACATCTAATCTTATCTGAACTGGCTGGTTCTCTGAGTGCTTAGTGTTTACTATTAGCTGACTTTTGGTGATCTACTTAACTTGCTACGATGTTTGAGACTACGAGTTCCTCCACTCCTCACTGACGGTTGAGACTTCTGTACCCAAAACAGTGTTGAGGACTGCACTGAAGTTGAATAGCTCTAACTATTTATTGTGGGCACATGCATTTCACATACTTATTGGTGCTAAGAACAAATTGACTCACCTCTTTCAGGCTCCACCTGCTGATATAGATCCCACTTATGGACCTGGCTTACTGGAGATTATTCTGTGATGATCTGACTCCTCAACAGTCTAGGGAGAAGATTAGTGGTAGTGTTATGTTCTTGATTATTGTTAAAGAAATGTGAGATATACTGAAGGTGATGTATGACAACGAGAAGAATTCTTCGAGAATATTTGAGATCTATGAGCGTCTGTTTGAGCTCAAACATGAAAACATGTATGTGCCTGAGTTCTATGGAGAACTTAAGGGTCTGATTGATGAGTTAGAGACATATTAACCTGTTGTTATTGATGCAATGACACTGAGGAAATATCGTCAGGATCTCGCAGTGTCGAAGTTCTTATTTGACTTGAGTCCTACACTATGATCTTAGGTGCGGGGTCAGATACTCAGAGGAAATAATATTCTCACATTGCCACCTTATTTAGAGTTATGCGGGTATCGACTGGAGCTGATACTGAAGCTAATGTTTCCTCTGCACCATCCATTGAGCAGTCTGCAATGATTTCTGGGCATGGCAAAAGTCGTGGTCGCGATCGTGATTTTGGAAGATGAGGACGTGGATCCTATGGAGGTGAACGTAGTTTATATGGTGGTAGACAAGGTGTTGTTGATAAAAGCCCCTGACAATGTAAGCATTGCGGGAGGAACATCTCTAAGAAGGGCTGGGAGAAGTTTGGTCACTCTGAATGGCACAGCTAGTTGATGCTGACACTCCTGCATCTGGTGATACAACTCACGCTCTTGCTACTTCAGCTGCTCATTTGGATTCTTCTGCCTCTTCCACGGTTGTTCTGTCTCAGATAGAATGCGATAAACTACGTGAGTTCGAGATTTCTTAGAACAGTCATTTAACAACTCATGCATCCTCTTCAGGTATGCACGCCTATACTGTCTCTCATTAAAAGCCCTGGATTTTAGACTCACAGTCTCATCCCACATGATATTAAATAAAAAATTATTTCATTAAAATTTTCAAATACCACTCTTCTATTAAAATTGCTGATGGTACCCAATAGGCATTGGGGTAGTTCAGGCTACTTCATCCTTAACCATTACTGATGTCCTATATGTTCAACATTTCTCGTTAGCCTATTGTCTATCAGTCAGTTATCAAACATAATAGCTGCAAAATAATTTTTCCCCTTTCTCGTGTGTTTCAGGACCTGTCGACTGGGAGGAGGATTGGTTCGGGACATGAGAAAAGAGACATGTATTATTTGGACGACCGAGTGACCCTACTGGCTTGGTTGACCTGATCACATTCTACTCTGACACTGGCCCTTGGGTCATCCGTCGGTACAAAAGATTCAGTTTGTAGTTCTTATTGCGTTTTCTATTTCTTCTTTAGATTGTGAGTGTTGTGAGTTAAGTAAGCATCATCTTGCTACTTATCATAGTCAAGTCAATAATTGTAGTAGCTCTGCGTTTGAGTTAGTCCACTCAAATGTTTGGGGTCCCAGTCATGTACCTTTTATTAAAGGTTTTAGATATTTTCTACTTTTTATTGATGACTTCTACTGCATGACTTGGTTGTATTTATTAAAAGAGAGGTCAGAAGTATCCAATGTCATTGAATATTTTTTTAATGAAATAAAAAATCAGTTTTCTACTTTCATTCGTATACTTCGTACTGATAAATGCCTTGAAGTATGTTAATGATGTGTCTACCTTTTGTTTCAAAAATGAGATTATCATCACTCATCTTGCTCTCATACATTCCAACAAAATGGAATTGCTGAACGCAAACATAGACATATTCTGGATGTTGCTAGAACAATGATGATACATATAAGTGTTTCCAAATATTTGTGCTCTGATGCTGTGTTAAGTGCTTGTTATCTAATAAATAGGATGCTCTCATTTGTCCTTGATGGTAAAATTCTTTTTTCTTGCCTTTATTGTAACAAAAGTGTCTTCTCCATGGCTCCACGTGTTTTTGACTATACTTGTTTTGTTCAAGACTTGTCTTCTGGGTTAAATTTTCTCTTCGATCTATCAAGTGTGTTTTTGTTGGGTATTTTAGAACTCAAAAGGGATACCGATGATAACCTTTCCACCAGAAAATATTTTGTGTTTGTAGATGTCACATTCTTTGAGTCTGTTCTATATTTTTCTCCACAAAATCATGTTACTACCTCTAAAACTATTCCTTCTCCACTGTCTGTGCCATTGTCTGCACCTGCTTCTGCTGATTCTTCACCCATGTCACTGGTAGACACTTTAGAGCCACCTGTATAAAAATCAGTTCGGAATTTCAGATACATCTACACTCATCATCAAAAAGTTCCTGCCTTTGAACAGGTTCAGCTGACCCTCTCCAGTAGAGCTTCCTCCTCAACCATCAGCATCTCCCTCTGACCTTGATATCCCCATTGCCCTTCGTAAAGGTAAATGATCTTGCACTAATTATCCTATTTTATAGTTCGTTTCATATGATCATCTTAACCCCATTTTTCGCTAATTTGCCCTATTCGTGTCTTCTGAGTCTATACCCAAGTTTTGTGAGGAGGCTTCATTGGTACTTGACTGGAAGCAGGCCATGATTGAGATGGAGGCTCTTGTTTCTCAAGGAACTTGGGATTTGGTTTCAGTACCTACAGATTTTGTAGGATGTTGGGTTTATATTTTCAAGTTTCATCCAGATGAATCGGTGGATTAGTATAAGGCCAGACTCGTGGCCAAAAATTACACTCAGAACTATGATATCGATTATTTTGAGACATTCTCTCCATTTTTCTGGATGAATTCTATCAGGATTGTATTCTTTATTGCTGTTAACTTGTCCTGGCCTTTTTCCAGCTGGATGTAAAGAATGCTTTCTTATATAGGGATTTTCAGGAGGAGGTGTATATGGAGCAACCTCCAAGTTATGTTGCTCAGGGGAGCATAAAGTCTGTCGTCTCAAGAAGGCTATTTACGGCCTCAAGCAGAGTCAAAGGGCGTGGTTTGAAAAATTCAGCATTACCATCTTTGGCATTGGTTTTCACCGGTCACTCAGATCACTCTGTCTTCGTTCGGCACACAAAGTCTAGCATCATAGTTTTGACAGTATATGTTGTGATATTTTGCTGACTGACAGTGATTCAGTTGGGATATTAGAGATAAAGGAGTGTCTTAAGTGTTATTTTGTGAATAAGGATATGAGGAGGCCTAAATACTTTCTGGGGATTGAAGTTGCACATCAAAAACATAGCATACTTCTTTCTCAATGAAAGTATGTTCTGGATCTTCTGGAGGAAACAAGACTTTTGGGGTGAAAGCCTGTTAGCACTCCAATGGAAGCTAATGTGGACTCGTGATTTGATGATAGTTTCATACCTGATGATCCAGGAAAATATAGGAGATTGATTGAGAAGTTGATTTATCTCATTGTTACTAAGCCAGATATAACTTTTGTTGTTGGTGTACTGAATAGGTTCATGCATCAACTTAGAGAGGCTCATTGGTCAGCTGTGCTAAGAATTCTGACCTATATCAAGAGTTGTTTAGGAAAAAGGTTTCGTGTATAGGAAACATGAACATGTATGCATTTCTAGATACTCTGATTCATGTTATGTAGGTGACCGAGAAGATAGAAAGTCTACTAGTGGATATTATACTTTTGTTGGAGGAAATCTTGTGACTTAGAGGAGCAAGAAGTAAGATATTGTATCTCGCTCGAGTTCAGAGCCGAGTATAGAGCCATAGCTCATACTGCATATGAGATGGCTTGGTTAAAGAATCTATTAGTGAAGCTTGATTTTTGACAGTCTACACCAATGCCTATGCATTGTGATAATCAATTTGCTATCTACATTACTCAGAATCTTGTATTTCATGAAAGTACCAAGCATATTGAGGTTGACTGTCATTTCGTCAAAGATGCTTAGACTAAGAAGATGGTTACTTTCCAGTTCACACCTTCTTCGAAGCAGTTAGCGGATTTTCTTACTAAAGCTGTCTCACCTTAAGTGTTTTCTAACTTATGTAACAAGTTGTGCATTGTTCTTAATCCAATACCCGTTTGTATTATCTATATATTGAGATGATCTCTCTCTAATAAAGTATGCTTTTTCAGGGTTTATTTACTGACACTAACCTCGACTTATGAACTGCTACCTTCTCGATTAGTATTGAATCGATTTCTGGACATGATAAATTGTAATTTGGATACTTGGGTTGAATGGGTTTTCTTACTGAGTGGTGACTTATCTCAATCATCATTTGTGTTTTTTCAGAATTAGTTGGTGTGTGGATCGTGTGCATATGGAGGGGCGCTTTTTGGGAGACTTTGTCAATTGTCACACGGTATGTCACACCCCATGTCTCCCAAAATTGGCCTCTGGATGCACACAATCCACATGGCAGTAGGAAATTAATTTAGTTTCATGCAATCCCAAACAAAAATCCAGTCCATATATAGTCAATACTTTATCATTAATCATAGAATATCAATATCAGAATGTAGCAATAGATCAGTTAATATAAATTTATAACCAATAATACAATTCAATTATAAGATCTATGGTTTTCAAAAACTTGATATACCGATCTAGCCAATAGTTTCATAATCCTGTTAGTGTTAACATGTCCGATCCAATACAATAACAATAATCCCTACCACATAATTCCAAAAAAGTCCCCAATTAATCCCATGAATTCAACAAACCTCCTTGGACTCACCAGTGGAGTCCAGAAAATCGCCAAGAACGTCTTTCATTAGGGTCCAAAACAAAAAGTCTCATAGGTCCGAATCAAATATCCACTTGGTCAGGTTCCATATTATCCATATAACTCCATTGGTTTCCCGTGTGGGTTCGGAGATCCATTTGTCTAGAGCTACAAATGCATATATCTTTCTAATTTCAAAGTAATTTCTATACTAGTTATCATCATGCAGTGATCTAAAACATCAATTTGAAATAGTGATGTTTTCTGGAAGTTTTATTAGCCACAAAAATGTAAGGGATTCATAATAGATTTTTTATGAGAACATAAAAATGCAAGCTGGGCAAACAATATGTATATTTCATTTCCAAGTTGCATATGGACAATTTCGAGAGGGAAATTTATGAAGTAAATACCATAGGAATTGAAGAGAAAACTATATGAACTTATCTTTGACTTAGGATAGACAAAAATGAAACAGAAGCCTTAAAAATTCAATTTAGCTTATTTTTTTTAATACCTCCTTAAACTTTCCTGATTTTCCAGAAAATCCCCTTAACTTCCAACATTCCAAAATACCCCCTCAACTATCGTCAAATTTTTTGAGAATATCCCCTTAGTTATCTGTCCGTCTGGCTGGTGGGTACGTGACTTTCACATGGCTATTTTATGATGAAATTACTCTTAGTTCATCACGTGTCCTGCACGTGTTTGTTTATAAGGAGGGGCAAAAAACCTAAAAAATTCCCAGGTCTCCATCTCAATTCATAAAATTCAAAAGAAGAAATCACTCTCAAGTTAAAATATATATAAGAATTTCTAGACAATTTAAGGACATACAATTTGTCACCTAGTAGATTCTAAAAGCCCTAAAAAAAAGATCCTTTCAAGTTCATAATAAGAAAAATTAGGCTTAAGGACTCACAAAGAACATCATTCTAATAAAAGTCTAAAGGATTGAGGGGGGAAGTTACTCGGATGTGCGACCCCGAAGTCTACTTTTCCTCTTCCTGCTCCTTCCTCAGTTTCGTTTGTCTTTGTTTTTTTCCTTCTTTTTTCGTTGGTCTGAAAGAAGAAAGGAGAGAGTTTCATTGCTCCTACCCAACATAGGTCAATAATACAGGGCAATTTGCAAGCTAGTCTCTCCCTTGTATTATATTTAGTTCCAAACCATTACAGTCTTATATATATTTCTTATTTCTATATAACATTATTTAAGTAAATGTCTTCATTATTTATTTAAGATATTATATGTAAATAAGAAAATACCCCATATTTAGTCTTTTAAATATATAAAAAAAAAATCAAATTCTCTAAGGATAGAAAGTCAACTCTCTAATTCTAGTACAAAATCCAAGATTTTTAGTGTTTATCAAAATTTCAACTTACAACTGACAATGATTTTAGTCTTAATAACTTATTGAAAAAAAACTAAATTCATGATTCATTTATAAAACTCTAATCTCTAGGAAAATTATATTCTAACTTTTATCACCTTTTACATAGTCAAATTTTTTTGCCTTGTTCTCTTAGCCGGTTTGGCCAACGCACACTAGTTATTTTTATCATTACTCTCGATCAATTAGGCATGTATTGAAGTTTGGCAAAATATGAGTGCACATGACATTACAAGTGTATGGGTACTACGGTTATACGCAGACACACACAAAAAACGCGGGGGGGGGGGGGGGAGGGGGGTGGGTGTTTCTTTGACGGTACTGTTTTAAAAATTTAATTTACTTTTAGAAAGATAAAATGGAGATATTTTTGTGTGTGTAGCACACATGCACAAAATCTTGTATTCATTAAAGCTTGTTGTTTCATGCATTAAGCGCATAGATATTAAAGCTGCTGGTCTATAGTTTCTCCTACTCACAGGATTGAATAGGTCTATTACTTTCTCATGAAGAAGCCCTTGGAAACATGGAGAGATCTTATAGAATGCTTGCTTGTTCTTGCATCAAGGAGGAGTAATGTTACATATTACATATGCACAAAAGCCAAGTAAATGAATAGAGAAACAATGCTATTGTTGCTGTAGAAAACCCTTAACAAGTCAGAGTGCGAATTGCCTTCCATTCATCTTCTTCTGTATCTTAGTGAGTCTGGGATTTAGTAAAGATTCAACTGAACCTGTCTTCTTTACCTTTTTGTGTATCAACATGTATGATTTCAAGAGCTACAGGCATCGTTATCCAAAAGTTTTTGTGATTCCCCAGTTCATGATAAAGAGTCTCTATTGTATGGACTCATTGTTGACTGAGAAAATCATCATTGGTGAAATTGAAGGCCTGCCAGGTGTTGGCATTCTTTTAGTGTCTTCTTAACAGCCAAGAGAATCTATCTATATTTGTCTGCAAGGACATAAGGGCATCTCTCAAAGGCTTACTGCATGTTGCCTGATTAAAGATAATTAGAAAATTACGTAATAATCTTAACATAAAGTTTCGTTATGCAGCATATGTACAAGATCAAGGATGTATTAGTTTGTTTCTTTGTTAATTGTTTGTTAATTATTATTTGCGCATGATAGCTGCATTCAGTTTCTTTAGGGTAACTGTTCTTTTTATGCTGTTTCTTTTCTTTCCACAATTTTCTGACCCTAGCTTTTCTGATTTCTGAATGACATGTCTGCATGAAATAGCTCAAGCCCCTGATCTGATTTCTTATTTTTATGATTCATGCTGTGCCCTTTTGCTTCTTGACTTTGCATGTACTTCTATGCTAAATTTACCTGTGTTTTATTTCATGCAGTTTGGACAACTTGGTGTTGGGGATAATGTAGATCACTGCTCTCCAGTACAAGTTAGATTTCCCGACGAAGAGGTATGGCCTTATTTCTGAAGTTTCTGACATGCGATATCTTTATAGAATACATTATTTTCTGTAGAGGGCTTCACATTTCTTCAAAACTTGTCTTTTTCAGAATATTGTTCAAATCTCGTGTGGCTGGAGGCACACTCTCGCATTTACTGACAGAAGAAACGTATTTTCGTGGGGCAGGGGTACCAGCGGACAACTTGGCCATGGGGATATTCTTGACAGGTAATATCAATTAGAACCAACTCATTGAGAATATGGCTTGTGTCATGTATGATAGGTTATCAATACTTTACAGGTAATAGGGATATTTGTGGTAGCCTGTCCGACCTATGATATTGCTGTATTTTAACAGCAATGCTAACAATATGTGAAGAGGTTTTATATCTTGCATGATTGTACCTAATTCAGGTTGCCACTAGAAGCATGCCTATAGACCTTTAGATGGATTATTAAGATGACATTATTTCCTGGATCAATTAGAATTTATTTTGATTGAGTAACAAATTTTCCATCTATTAGTGAAATGGTTTTAACTCTGGCCACAATTTTTTTCATCGAAATTCAAATAGTTCCTCAGATTTGTTAATTATGTTGTTTTACATATTGAAACTCCCTTTGTCTCAAACAGTCTGAGATAGAGTTAATAATGGTTTTCTTCATTTTATCAAATATATTTGATAGCAAGTGATGCACACATTGGCTGCTAAGGAGCACAAGGGACAGACACGCGACATGGACATATGGTAGGACCACATTGATCCATTGAAAATTCTAAAACTGTAGCATAGGGAAATGGCATAGGCACGGCAAGAAGTGTCTGATACATGTTATTGGCACGGGCATGATTTCATAACCGAAGTGTCTGTTGTATGTAGATAGGAAGGATATAGTGTTAATAGTCCCACGTCAACTTTCATGGTTAGCCCTGCATGGTGGGACATCAAAATCAATAATGCAGACCATTGATTATATTTTAGCTCATCCAAAATGTATAAACAGAAATTCATTTTTTCTTGGATAGTTTTCTATGCACAAGTGGATGCAAAATGATGGTTCAACAATGGCATGCCTAGTTGCTTGTCGTAAACCCTGATGTTGAGTTCTATTGAATTTATGTGTTTGGATTTTGAGTGATGCTTTTTATGTCGATCAAGACTAAAATGGTCGATCATTTGATCATCTTTCTATATAGTCCTGTCTGTTCCGTTATTCACCTTAAACATCGAAGAAGGTAAAACTGCATCAAGCTTACTGGTTATTGAGATGTTATTGGCACTTTGTTTTCATGAACATTTATCACTAACATCACATACACCATTGGACTTTGTAGGAATACTCCTAAACTCATCGAGGCTCTGAGCGCAGATGGCTTCGGCTGCAGATACTTAAAACCCTCCAATGTATTGCCTGCATCAGGTTGGCTTACCTATATTCATTCTTCCTCACTAACTTCTTTCAAGAAAATGCGATGCAACTTTTTTCTCTATTCCATCATCACCAATGCTTGCCGTTGGTTTCTTATCTGTCAGGCAAAATTTGGGTCTCACCATCTGAACGATACGCCATTGTTCCTGATGAATCCGTAAGTAAATTAAATTTCCCAACTATTTTGAATCCAAACACGAGTATAAAAAACTTGGATTGACCAACCAAAGAATAAAAGAGGAGTATTTGATAAAATGAATCAAAGATACAACTTCAATCATTCACTTGCTCCCAAGTCATTTACATTGAAGGAGAGACGGCAAATTAAGAAGGCTTGACTACTTTTTCAGGTTAGCAATCGCGGAGCAAAGCCATCCGCGAGCAACTGGAGCGATGTAAATGTACCGCAGACTTGAGTTGAACTGAACTTTGCCTCCTGTAAATTATATTTTCTGTTTCCGAGCTTGAAACTGCTTCTCTTCTATTGTAATCAACTGATTGTGTGTTATCTCAAGCATCTATGACATTTAATTTCTTTTGCCGAGGCTATGCTCTTGTGTCCAAGATACAGATTTCTGGTTGCCATTTGAATTGTTGCTCAATCACAATATGTGCATTTTTTCCATCACCTGAGCATTTCCCCAGAGCTGAACCAGAAACTGCTGATGGGTGAAGAGGCGCTGAAAGTGTCTCCCTCCATGTACGGTGACCCCAGCCCATGATGTCCGAGGGGCAGCGGCCGGTCCGGTATGTTCGGCTGATCGATATCCCCCTCCAGCATCTTGAGGGCCTCTGATATCGTCGGCCTCAGAGCAACCATCACATGAGCAGAAATAATCCCCGTCATCACAAGCCTTTCCTTGAACCCTCTCGGATTCTGCTTCCCTTACCCTGTCCGTCAGAAGGCTTTCGTTCTGCCCTCCTGGCCTTCACCAGCCTCCACGCCCAGTCGGTCACTAACAGTTTGTTGGCGACGGCATATCCTGTGCCATTCTTCCACTCATAATCTCCAGCACCACCACTCCGACCGTCAGCTGCCCAGAGAGCATATACTCCGGCGCCAAATACACGTGCATTCCGATGACCCGCGTCATAAGATGAGACTGCCCTTCCCTGGTCTGCCTGGCCAATTCGAAGTCGTCCACTCTGGCGCTCATATCGGAGCTGGATGTTAGTGTTGTTGATCAACACCGATACAACAACAGAGAAACACTGAGTTGAAGACTCAGTAGCGAAAGCGGAAGCGCAGAAGATCTACCACTGACAAGCAATCGAGATAGATCACCACACAACCAAAGACACCAGATTTAATGTGGTTCGTCAAGAGTGCCTACCTTCATGATGAGGAGGGGAGAAACTTTATTTAAAAACAGAGAAAAAATACAAAAGTTACAAGAAGATCTCGCTCTCAACTTTAAACTTGACTTTCCTTGACTTGCCTTCAAGAGACCAGCCCTAAGGGATTTATGTAGGCACCTAGGATGATCCTAATCCATCCCAAACTTCAACAATCCAATCAGCACCGCCTTAGAAAAAGAAAGAAAGCTGAATCCAATCCAAACTGGAAACAAAAACAGAAAAGGAAACTGACAGAATCCGATACTAGTTGACTAGACCCATTTACTAGTCGATTACTCTGACAAAATCCGAGAACCTAATTCTCTATTGGCAACCACTAGTCGATTGTATCAAAGTATAAGTTGACTAAGCTAAATCGTAAGTCGACTTATAACATGCATAAGCCTTGTACATGTTCGTGCTTGATCTGTGAAGCTTGTAACATCTCCATTTGAACCTGTATTCTTCTCTAATGAATATGAGGCACTCAAACTACTAACAATCTCCACCTTGACTCACTTTCATTGAGTTCCTTCGTAAAAATTGGCCTCTGCTTCATTCATTGTTATTTCTCTCCCCTTTTGTGACTTCATGGCTTCCTTCCGAGAGGCCGTTTTTCACCTTATCTTGGAGAATCTTGATCCACCAGGATGGTCTTCGTCATCATGTCCGCTGAATTTTTCTTTGTGCTTATCTTCACCAAGTTGATCTGTTGGCCCAAAGGTCCATCACCCTAGTTTTGATGATGATTAACTCATGTAGTTATAATACTAATGATCTTGTGCTTATTTAGTTTCAGATATTTGATCAAGATCTTAGTTGGTGTTTAACTTCAACAAAAGATTTGAAGTCAAGTTTTGAACCAAGCATGTGTTGAGTCAAGAGCTCGCACATCAAGATCGCATCAAGTACTCAAGAGGAATCTACCTCTTTGGATCAAGGTTTGGACCAAGTCAAGAAGGAGAAGAAGATTTTCAAGAGAAGATTTTCGTGAAGACTTGAGTCATGTTTGTAGTGTTAAGATTTTGTGTTTTAGATACAATGTAAAGGATAGATTAGTTGTGAATTGCTCAAGCTCATATCTACACACACACACACACAAATTAATGTGTTATCATAAAATAGTTTTGATTTTAGTATATACCATTTTGGTTTTGAGCTTCAGAGAGATAACTTTATGTTTCATGAATAGAGTTCATCAAAACAAGTTTACATGTTTTATATGTGTTTCATCCATACACATTGATGGTTTAAATGTTTAGAAAAACTTAATTTGATGTTTCGAGTCCATAGATTTTAAGTTTTGAATTTATCAAAATTTTGTTTAGAGCTTATTGTCAAAAACATAGATATTTCATCTTATATGTGTATTGGATCATATTCATATACACTAAGCTTCAAAAGTGTTTAAAATATCTTATTTTTGTATTTGAACAAGTTTTGAAAAAATCGTTTTTCAAATTGAAGTTTGATTTATGAAAAATACAGTTTCTGGTTTAAGACAGAACTTCTATATCGCAAAAATAGTTCAACTTATTTGTAATATGTGTTGATTTTTGATCGCACATATTTGGATTTCAAAGTATTTCAATGAACTACTTTTTGTGGATTTTATAGGATGTTAAAAGACCAAGTTTGAATTCCTAATTATCCTTAACCTAGCCTTCTGGCGGTCGACTGACCGATCGACCGAGCCAGAAGTCGGTCGATCGAGCGGTCGATCGATGTGCACAGAACGTGCATATAGCCTTGGCTTGAGGGTTGGTTAACCGGGTCGTCGACCGATCCGGAGAGTTTACTCTCTGGATCTAGCCCCAGTCGGCTCGGTCGACCGGCCAGAGAGTAATGTTCTCTGGCTCTTGCCTCGTTCGACTGACAGGTCAAGACCTGGGTGCGGTTGATCGAACGGTCGACTGGCAACCTCAACAGTCATAATTATGATTGTTGGCAGGTCGACCGGCCGGTTGACCGATAGGCCATTCTGGCCAGATTTTGAGCCATAACGGCTAGTTTTTGATCCCTATAAATTAGGAATCTTTTGGCCTGTTTTATGCAAGATTTTGGAGAAGCTTAAGTGTCAGTTTTTCCTATCTCTCTTAGGGTTTTTCTTCACTTGTTTTGGGGCTAAAACTTTCATATCAAAAGGAGAGTTTTTAAGAGTTTTTTCAAAAGAGATTTCTTGAGTTTTTCACTACTCAATCTACTTTGTTTTCTCACACAAACTTGAGCTTTTCATTGCTATATTTATCCTCTAAGAATCATTTGTTGTGAGAGTGTTTTTAGTGATCAAAGTATAGAGATCACCAAATTTACATCTTGTAATTGAGGAGACGAACTTGTGGGTTCGCGATGTGTAGAGTTCTTGAGGGAACTCATTATAGAGGTGCGGCCTCGGCAAGCTAGTGTGCTTGCGTGTGTTGTTCTTGCAGGAACAAGTGAGGGACTTGCGGGTCTAAGAGTTCTTGAGGGATCTCGTTGTAGGTGTTGCGGCACCGAGTGATCTTGTGAGATCGAATTTAGCGAAAATCCTTCATAGTGTTGAAGGTGGCGACATAGAGAAAGTTTGCTCGAACCTTGAAACAATTTTTCATGTTTGTGATTTCTCATCTCTCTCTCTCACTTGTGTTTATATATCTTACATACTTATATTGTTTATCTTTTTGTATACTTGATAATTTTGTGCTTATTGATATATGTTGGGATTGTTTGCTCACACTCGTATTCAACCAAGAGAGCCATAGTGGCGTCTTAACTCTTAATCGAGAAGAATCTTGAGGAGATAGTTCAGAGCCTTTCACCGGGATTCGGCCACACTCTTGTGCTATACTTTGTGTGTTAGCTTAATTGTTTTTATTTGCATAAGTAGTTTTTTTAATTCCGTATTATTTTGCATTAGATTAGCTTGTCACCTATTCACCCCCTGTAGGTGACCTGTGGCCCGGAGGCCTTCTCTCTAGTTTTGATGATGATTACTCATGTAGTTATGTTTACTAATAATCTTGTGATTTTAGTTTCAGATCATGTAACAAGATATTAGTTGGTGATTGCTTCAAAAAGATGAGTTTGGAAGCCGTCACATGGTGATTCCCGAGCCCGAGCGTCAAGATGATACATAGCCTTGCTCGTTGGATCACGGAGTTGGATCGAGTCAACTTGAAGATGAAGATCGTCAAGAAGACTTAGGTATTCTAGTTTAGTTGTGTGTTTTAGATCCATGTGTAAAGCTTAGAATAGTGATATGCTTAAGTGCACAACACACACGTTATAGTTTTTCGGTTTTTAGTTTAACCGATATGATTTTCATGAATAGTTGATCAAAACAAGTTTACATGGTTTATATGTATAATAGATGTATTCTAGTTATACATGCATGCTTAAACTTCTTATACAAACTTATTTTGACTTTCCTATTCATGTGTTGAAAAATCCAAGTTTGATAAAATACAAGTTTTG
>JAVJIF010018206.1:0-91491 GCA_038442645.1 Agave tequilana
CTACTCTGTCATCAGCTGTGGAGGTTCCTGCAGAGGTAGCACCCCCAGAAGCGCTAGTGGCTACTCTTGCTCCTGCCGTACCGGTGGTCAGCCCGACTCTTGCGCGAGAAGAGCCAGCTTACATCCCTCACCCCGTGATAGAAAGGGGGTCGGGGAGCACCTCGGGCGATGATACTATGGAGTTCCTGACACGCAAAACGGTGCAGCATTTTCTTTGACTCGATGCGATCATGCATCGATTTCATCCTGTCTGGGGTAGCTCCTTTGAATTCGCCCGGATGTTCTCAAAAACTTGGCCGAGAATATCAAGTTGGCCGGAGGCCCTTCGCTAGCCCAGGCGTGTCTGCTGGTGGTGGAGCAGCTGGGACAAGACCTGAGAGAGCTTCGATCCCTGGAGGATGCCGGCTCATTCCACGAAGCCCAGGAAACTCTGAATAGGCTCCTTGCTGCTCAAGAGCAGGAGCGAAGGGAGGTGGAGGAGAAGATAACCGATAACACCGTCTTCTTGAAGGTTTCCAGGCTGATCATCAAAGGCTAGCGGTTGAGTCCAAGGAATCTGTCATGATCATACAGGCTGCAAAGCAGGCTATCCTTGACTCTCGGGCTGCTATAGCCAGGGCTGAGGCCATGATTGTTTTTAACGAACAGAAGCTTGCTACCTCTGAAAAGAGGCTAGCGGAGTTAGAGGCTGCCAAGGCGCAAGTTGAAGCAAACCTCTCTGTCGTTCATCCGAGTTGGAATCCCTCCGAGTACAAGCGCAGGGATTTTTATCTGAGGCGGATCTGCGGGCCCAAGCTCTCATGGAGGCTGAGAAGGCGCATCAACATAAGATACATCGCCTTAGAGAGCAAATCCGTTCCTTGGCGAACCAGGACTTGTAGCCTTCCCCTTTTTTTTTGTAAAGAAAAAGGACACTCTATTCACCAAGAGTGTTTGTTCTTGCTTTTACCATTTTTTGAATAGTAAAAGTCTTTGAAATTTTCTGTTCCATCTTTATTGCCTTGCTGTAGATGAATTCAACTTCAAGTCTTCTTGATGAGACGCGGCATTGATTCATAGGAACCTAGATAGAACTAAGTTTTTCTGATGAGACGCGGCATCAAATCATAGAGAGAGACGCGGTCATCAGTTCATAGGAACTTAGGCAGAACTAAATCCTTTTGATGAGACGCGGCGTCAATTCACAGAGAGAAACGCGGGTTTAATTAACGCGAATCTGTCCTGCTCATGAAGACGCGGTTCAAGTGGACGCGAAGGACGCAGTTTTTTGAGTGTGACTCACTGGTCGCAGTCCTTAAGGATGCAGCGCTGGGTCTTTTGACTAGGTGTAAAAACCCATCACTACCCATGAAGACGCAGCTCCTCTGATGAAGACGCGGTTTGAGCGGACGCGAGGGACGCAGCCTTGCGTATTTTCCGACTAATCCCACAATGGCCTAAGTCTTTTTGCTGAGTTAAGTGCTTTCCCTTAAAATGGCCCCGTTTGCTGAAGGGACGCAACTTTGGGTCACGCGGACATTCCTCTGGAATGCAGGTGGACGTCATTCAATCTGAAAAGGGAACGCGGATTCCTGGACGCGGCTTTCTCATCTGCGTCTTGATGTAACTTCCCAGGCGTTAAATGCGGCCTGACTTAAAGATTTCATGAGATCTTTGAACGTCAAGTCTTCACTGACGATTGGGAAACCGGGTCGTCCGTTGTTTCCCGAAGCAGTTGTCCACGCGTTGGTTCCTCATTGGACTCAGGCGTTAATGCCTTTTAATGCAAAACACCGGCGCTGGCGGTTTGAGACTAGCGTCTGCGATGCTTCCCGAAGCAACGTTCCACGCGTCAGACTCCTATTGGACTTTGACGGTCGTGCGATCATTAAGGCCGCCGGTTTGATTAATGAACCATTAATGACAGTTATCAGGGGCTGCCTATAAATAGGGCTCACCCTCTCCCTCTAGCAGTCCATACTTGGACTATTTTCTTTGACAGCGAGTGCACTGAGAGACTCCATCTTCTCCCTTCAAGGACTTTACCAGAGGCTTGCCTCCATGGATGAAGATGACCCAGAGCTTTCATGCTTCTGTTTGGTCTCTTCAGAAGATTACCACTGTCAAGTGATTTCAATAACAGAAAGCGTCTCTCTGAACTCCTTATGTCCGCGCTTCGATGCAGAGAGTTACACTCTTAATAGAGGCCTCTGCGGGTACGCCGTTCTGATTTGCCATGATATTTTAGACCCAACCAAGTTTGAATTTTAGTATATCTCTTAGAGAGATATCATCTGGACTTTCTTGCGAAGTCGTGGTTGGTGCATTCCTCTTCTGGAATTTGTGCCATCGACTTAAACTTCTTTGAACGCAAGAATCGAAGTCGTTGGTACCTGGCCGCGGGCTTTGCACACAGAGCTCGCGTCTTGAGGCCAATGACTTGGAAGAACTTCAATTTGGGTCGAAGGTTTCAGGCCTGAACTTTTGCAACTCCTGTTCATTCAACAGGGAGATGGCAATTTTTTCGGCGTCTGAGTCTTTGCGCGCCTTATATCTTAGACGCAGATGTGGAATTAGGTCGCGTTTGAATTCTGTATGCATCACAGTCTTGCTCGCGTATGTTTCTGTTGTCGCAGGAATCTGGCTCAGCGTGCGGGTCATTCCCGCGTCTGCAGTCTTCAGCAATAACCGCGTTTGTGACTTAGTTTTCTCTGTTTAAGTATACTAAGTTCTGAATTGTCTAATTTCCTTGTTTGCTTCTTGCAGGTAGGCTTGATCATCCTTTTTCACGTTCGCTGGGCCCCTGGAAGAATATTTCGGCCAGCGAACTTGTTCGATGTTCGTCCACAAGGGAAGAAATCATGATCTCCGTCGTCCACAAGGGAAGAAATCACGATCCCTGACGGGGACTTAACCCTCGCCAAGATCTCTTTGGACGCGATGCACCAGTCATGCTTGCGGGCTGGTCACGGTCAGAGTGAGTATGGCGACGGGGGGTTATGGTGGATATAGTGGCAGATAGCATCCCCCTTCCTCTCTCACCCTAGAAGTGACATCAAGGACACTCCATGTTTGTTGGATGGCCTTATGGCGAGAGAGATGCTCATGAATGAAGGGTTGCAGGGCTTTCTGCTGCCACCGGACCTCAAGAACACCATTGCTCTTAGCTTAGTCAGCTAGGGCTCTTTCGATGTTTACATCATGCATCGTGGTGCAACCAGCTTCTGATCGTTGCCACAATGTCTGATTCTATTTTCGCGCCCTTCCAAACATCTTGCACTTGGAATCAGATGCGGCTTCAAGGAGTGAGTACGGCCTCTGAGATAGAGAGGGACTTCTTTGTACTCCTTAATTGTAACACTCAATCTTATTGTATAAGAGAGCGTTTTGTATCACTTTCATATGCCTGGATATAAATAAAGTGACATTTTTCTTTCTGCCTCTTTCTATTGTCTTGAACCTTTTGTCTTCAGTTAGACGCATAGAAGCAGAAGGACTTTGACTTGTCAAAACTATGATGATAATCTTAATAAGTCAAATTTTGTAGGGAAAGATCCTATTTCAGGAACTTTCACAATACTGTCAGAGGTGTAATATTAACTTGACAGGGATGAAATAATGTTGTGGACCTGTCAATCTATAAAGGAGAATGACAAGTGAAACTCGTACCCCCAGGAAAAATGGGCCTTTATCAAGGTTTAGGATTCACTTGATTAAGCTCAGCTGGGGATTGAAGGAAAACACTGTTAATGGTGTAGTATTAACCTAACAATGTGTTTAGGTAGACTTGTTATTCTATTGAAGAGAGTAACAAGTGAGACTAGACTCGCAGGGAATCTAGGAAAATCTTTACCGTTAGAGGTGTGATATTAACTTAACGGGTTGAAAGTTGTCTTGCCAGAAGTGTGATGTTTACTCGACAAGAATGTGAATCAGAGGTGTGATATTAACTTGACTCAGAAGCATTTCAGCTTTCGTTTGGGAAAACTGAAAGTGTCACTGACATAGGTCTGATTTTTAACTTGCCAGTGAGGGTAATGCTAGAGGTGTAATGTTGAACTTGGCATTGGTCATCTCAACTCCTATACGGAAGTTACAGGGAAATTCATTGTCATAGGTGTATTGTTGAACTTTAACAATGACTTAGATGCTAGAGGTAGTGTTAAACTTAGCATCGTTCATTTCAGCTTCGATATGGAAGTCTGAGGAAAAGGTGACTGTCAGAGGTTTAATATTGAACTTGACAGCAACTTGATTACTGTTAGAAGTGTAATGTTGAACTTAACAGTAATTTGTCAGATGTGTGATGTTAACTTGACAAGAATTAATTTGCGATACGAGCAATTTGAGGACCTGTCATCCTATTGATGAGAATTGACAAGTGGAGTTTGGAATGTCAGAGGTATAGTGTTAACTTGACAACAACTGTATTTTGTAGACCTACCATTCTGTGGATGAGAATTGGTAAGGGATTTTGGAGGGGAGAGTGGAATCAAGTCCACTTAGGATTTTTAGCAAATCCTCAGCTATCAACGAATTTGAGGTGCATTTACCAACTACCGTTTGAGTTGGGCTAGCCATGCTATTCCCCTCAGCATGATGAGTTGTCGAAGACTTATGTTGGGCTTAGAAGCCAACATTTTCCTCTATCCTTATCCGTCGGAGGCGTCGGATCAAAGGGGAACGTGTCCCTTAGGATTTTTAGCAAATCCTCAGCTGTCAACGGGTTTGACGTGCCTTCACCAACTACCGTTTGAGTTGGGCTAGCCATGCTATTCCCCTCAGCATGATGAGTTGTCGAAGACTTATGTTGGGCTTAGAAGCCAACATTTTCCTCTATCCTTAGCCGTCGGAGGCGTTGGATATTAATGAAGAAACTCTTCTTGTTTTGATCAGAGGTGTAATTTTAAACGTGATCGGAGGAGGAGTACTATTAAGGATAGTACTTCTCAAGAATCTGTCATTGATCGGCATCATGAGTGTATCGCCATTTGAAGTTATGAGGCGATACGATCCATTTGAGTAGACTGACTCTACTACGAATGGTCCTTCCCATTTGGGTTGGAATTTTCCTTTTGTCTTGTGCGTCATCACCATGGGTCTTCTGACGGCTATGACTAGATCGCCCTTCTTGAAAGTTCGCATTTTAACTTTCTTGTTGAAGGCTCTGGTAATTCGAGCTTGGTAAAGCTCGATTTGCTGTTGGGCCTGCAGACGTTTGTCATCTAAGGCCTCCAATTCTTAGAGTCGCTGTCGATGCTTCTCCTCGGTTGTCATCTTTGCTGTCAAGGCGACGCGTAGAGATGGAATTGGATTTCCAGTGGAAGTACGGCTTCACATCCGTATACCAAAGAAAATGGCGTGGCTTTAGTTGGGGTTCGCACAGTTGTGCGGTAAGCCCATAAGCATTCACCTAGCTTATCGTCCCAGTCTCGTTGACTTTTCGAGACGAACTTCTTGAGAAGCTTGCCAATAGTCTTATTGAAAGCTTCTGCGAGACCATTAGCGGCGGGGGTAGTATGCCGTTGAAGACACACTCTGGATTCTAAATTTAGCGCAGAACCTTTGGAAAGCTTGACTGATGAACTGGGGTCCATTGTCATGGACAATTTGCCGAGGTACACCAAAACGGTAAATAACGTGATGTTTCACGAACTTGATCACGTTAGACGATTTTACTTCCTTCAGAGGAATAGCTTCGGCCCATTTAGAGAAATAATCGGTTATTGCCAAAATAAACCGATGTCCCTTTGATGATGGTGGGCTGATAGGACCAACCACATCCATCCCCCACATTTCAAATGGCCAGGTAGAGGTCGTAGAGTGGAGGTACCCTGGTGCTTGATGGATGAAATCGCCGTGCACTTGGCAGGCGTGACATCTTTTGGCATAAGTGATGGCATCGGCAATCATCTTGGGCCAGTAGTAACCCAATCTTTGGAGTCGATGTGCTAGTTTTGGGCCAGGTTGATGGGCTCCACACATACCATCGTGGGCTTCTTTCAATACCTCTTGGGCCTCCTTGGTGAGAGGCACCGGAGCAAGATCCCGTCATGCGATCGACGATACAATGTTCGTGTAATCGCATTGTAGTAAAATTTAGGGGCTTTCCTTCGAATGGCAGCCGCTTCCTTGGCGTCCTCAGGCAGGATGTCATACAAGACATAGTCGATATAGGGGAATCGCCAGTCTTTAAGCTCTGGCCCGGTTGACAATTCCAGCGCTTCTTTGCCTTGATACTCTCCCTTTGACTCCTGATAGTCTTCGAGGGCAGTTTTCAGGCAATACAGGTCGTGGCTGTAGACGAATACCTTCTCCATTGCTCCAGCTGGAAGAGCTAAGGAGGCCGTGAGGGACGCCAGTGCATCTGCATGCGCATTTTGCCTGCGCGGTAGGTACATGATCGATGTAGAAGTCTGTGAACCTCTCGGCCTTGTGGATAGTTGCGTTGTAGTAGGGTACTAGGTCCTCATGTCTGACTTCGTACTGGCTAACAATTAGTTTGGAGTCACCGTATGCCTCGAGATTTTAACGCCAATCTCATCGGCGAATTGCATCCCAATCAAGAGAGCGTTATACTCCGCTACATTGTTGGAACAAGGCTCAGTTAATGAGACAGCTCGGGGTATCACATAATTCTGTGGGGAGACGAGTACTACTCCTACCCCTGCTACGATGTGTCCTTTGGGCTTGTTCTGGATGCACCGTCAAAGAAGAGTTGCCACACTTGACTTTCGAACGATGTCTGAGTTAGGCAGGCTTCAGCGACCTCATCTAGGAGATCGTCATAAAGTTTGGTTGCCCTCGGATCTGGATGCTGAGCCAGGAAATCCGCCACCGCTTGTCCTTTAATGGCCTTTTGTGGTAAAAAGTGCATCTCATATTGGGATAGCAATATGGCCCATTTTGCCAGCCGGCCGTTCAATGATGAAGGCTTAGTCATAAGTAACCTCAGGGGGTTGACTTTTGATATGACATTTATAGTTTGGCCTACCAGATAGTGTCGTATTTTCTGAATGGCGAACACTAATGCCAAACATTCCTTCTCGATCGGGTTATACCGATGTTTGGCTCCGATCATTGTTCTACTCAGATAGTAGATCGCTTGCTCTCGTCCTTGATCATCATGCTGAGCTAGTAGAGCTCCCAAAGAATGATCCATTGCCCGGACGTATACCAGGAAAGGCTTTCCGGATACCGGAGCTGCAAGGACTGGTGGTTGTGTGAGGTATTGCTTGATTTCCTCAAATGCTTGTTGACAAGCGTCGTCCCAAATGAACGAGACACCCTTCTTCATTAGCTTAGTGAAGGGTTGGCATCTTCTGGAGAGGTTTGAGATGAACCTGCGGATGTACGCCAATTGTCCTTGTAATCCCCTGAGCTCCTTGAGGCTTCTCGGGGGTTGCATCTCCTGGATAGCGCGGATCTTTTCCGGGTCCAAATGGATTCCTGTGGAAGTTACAACAAATCCTAGGAATTTGCCACTGGCCACCCCCAGGAAGGATTTGGTAGGGTTCATCTTCAACTGATGGGCCCGCATGATATCAAAGACAACCTTCAGGTCGGATATGTGATCATCTTTAGTGCGGCTTTTGACCGCGATGTCGTCAACATAACACTCCACCGTTTTGCGTATTTGCTGATGGAAAATGGCATTCATGCCCTTTGATATGTTGCCCCTGCATTCTTCAGTCCGAAGGGCATGACGGTATAGCAATATACCCCTAGAGGTGTCCTGAAGGAGGTATGCTTTTCGTCATCAGAATACATTTTAATTGATTGTATCCTGAGAATCCATCCATGAAGGACATTCGTTCGAATCCACAAGTATTGTCAATCATGACATCTGTGATTGGCAGTGGGAATTCGTCTTGGGGCAAGCCTCGTTTAGATCACGGAAGTCGATGCAGATCCGAATCTTCTCGTTCTTCTTGGCAACTGGGACAATGTTGGCTACCCAGTCGGGATGTTGTTCTTCCCTGATGAAGCCAGAATCAATAAGTTTTCTGACTTCTGATTGAATTGCCTCCATTATTTCTGGACGGAACCGTCGCTGCTGTTGTTTGACAGGTTTTGCGTCCGGATTGATGTTGAGGCGGTGCATAGCCACTTGAGGATCAAGTTCAGGCATGTCCTCGTAATTCCAGGCGAAGACGTCTATATACTCTTGTACAAGAGATATTAGATCCTTCTTCTCCGATGGCGACAGGCCGTCACTTATGAAGATGGGCTTAGGATTGGCCTCATCTCCTAGATTGACTTGAACAACCTTGTCTTCTGTGGGTGGCTCGCGCTGTTCAAAGCGGGTATCCCAAAGAGTATTTAAATGTTTGATCTAAGGATCTGTATCAGATTGGATCATTTCTTCATCTCCGTCTTCCAGGTGGCTTGTTGAGACCATGTGAAAAACACCTAGAGGGGGGGTGAATAGGTGTAAGTGCTAATCTAATAAACTAAATGCAAACTAAGTGCGCTAAATGCGGAAGTTAATGCAAATCTTGCAACACACTTAATACAATCCAACAAGTGTAGCCGAATTCCCCTTGCGAGGCTCTGGACTAACTCCTCTTGATTCCCCTAGATATGGGTTGAGGTGCTATGTGAAGCTCTTGTTGGATGAGTATAGGTGATGCACAAACACACAAGCAATTCAAGCAATGTGCACACACAATCAAGCCAAGCAATCAAGGATATAGCAATATGAACTAATGCAAGGCAATAAGAAATATGCTCAACACAAGCAAGTATGATATGAGATGAAGTATGATGCTTTGCACAAAGTAAATGAGAGAGAGTTAGAGAGACAATGGGAGCAATCGCAAACACCAAGATTTGTTTCGAGGTTCGAGCACCTTGCTCTACATCCCCGCCTACACCACCGTGTAGGATTTCCACTATCTCAACTCCCACCGAGGGAACCTCTACCGAAGAGGATTTCTTACAACCCTAGGAGTACCAAACTCCTCTCTCAACAACAACCTCCTCACAACCGAGGGGTTAGGCCCGTAGCCAAATACAATCACCAACACCTCTACCGAAGAGGCTCACAACCAAACACTATCACCTCTACCGAAGAGGGATCCACAACACAATCACCCGATCACCTCTACCGAAGAGGGATTCACAAGTATAAGGGTGTTTACAACAATGAGGTTTACAACAAACAACCTCAAACACTTCTCTTTCTTTTTTCTTTTCCACAAAAACAAAGATCCTAATAGTTTAGGATAGAAGATAGCTCAAGTGTGGAAAACAAGTGTTTTTGGAAACAAGCAACAAAGAAAAATCTTTGGGAAAATACTTGCAATATGATAGAATTGAAGATCTAAGCAAAAATCCCAAAAACCTATTTTTCTTTGATTTTCCAAAAACCCTAAAACAATAAAGATGAGAAGTTTTTGCACTTAAAACTCTTTTGAAAACTCTTTTAAACACTTCAGAAAACTGAAAATTTTTCTCTTAGAAAACTTGGCCAAAATCCCCAAAGAGATGGGGTTTATATAGCCCCTATACAAAACTAGCCGTTAGGCTGAGCTGGCAGTCTGACAGACTGCCGGTCGACCGGTCCGGTCGACCGCCAACGGTCAGAATTATGACCGTTGGGCAACTGCGGTCGACCGGCCCGGTCGACCGAGAAAACCCGAGAGCAGAGCTCTCAACTCGGTCGACCGTCCCGGTCGACCGTGTCTGTGCCTGACAGACGTGCACGTCTGTGCACGTCGGTCGACCGCAACGGTCGACCGGCCCTTGGTGCGGTCGACCGTCACGGTCGACCGACCAGCCTGTCAGCACAAAACAAGGTCAGAAAATTTGGAAAAATATTTTCTAAAAAATCTTTTATCTCTTTTAAAAATACCATAAAAATTGTTTTATCATTTTATATTGAAACTCAAACAAGTGATAAAAATTTCAAGACAATATATCAACATATCAATTCATTTTTGTGTCTTGCCAATTTTATCAAAAAACAAAACTTGTATTTTTATCAAACTTGATTTTTCCAAAACATGAATAGGATAGTCAAAATAAGTTTGTCTAGCAAGTTTAAAGCATGTATGCATATCTAGAACATATCTAATATACATAGAAATAAAGTAAACTTGTTTTGATCTATTATTCATGAAAAACCAAAACCAAATCATGAAACTTGTGTGTTGTGTGTACTTGAGCATATCAACTAAACTAAGCTTTACAAATATGGATCTAAAACACAAACTCTAAACTAGATACCTAAGTCTTCTTGACGATCTTCATCTTCAAGTAGACTCGGTCCAAACTCCGTGATTCTCCAAGTGCAAAGGTATGATCTTTAAGCTTTGGCACCGGAATCATCATGAATAGCTTCTAATCATCTTGTTGAAGCTAATCACCAACCTAATATCCTGTTAATGATCTGAAACTTAGAAACACAAGAATATTAGTAAACATAACTACATGAGTGTTGATCATCATCAAAACTAGAGTGGAAGGCCATTGGGCCAACAATCTCCCCCTTTTTGATGATGACAAAACTCATGGAGTTATATATGCATGGATTAAAGATAAGCTTCAAGGAAGCTCCCCCTTAACTCATGCATAACAAATGAATAAATAAATATGCAATGAAAGCTTATGATTCTAAACAAGAGACATACATATTTTTCATATATTTATGTTTATTTGCTTATGCATGAACTCAATATATGCAAAAACATAAAGAAGCATATATAAACTCTAGATACCAAGTACAACAATTACAAAGCAAGCTTTGGATATCAATTAAACTTAATAAACAATTAAACTTAATATTCTTGATATTAAAACATAATATATGCATATAAAACATAAGTATGCATATAAAACTCAAATACTTCTCCCCCTTTTTGTCAATCATCAACAAAGGGGTAAACAATCAAAACCATAGATAAAATGAGGGGTAAAAATCTTTCTCCCCCTTTTTGTCAATCAAAACAATGCAAACAATGTTCTCCCCCTTTTTTTTTGACTAAAACAAAAAAACAAAGTCAATAAGGGGTGACTACAAACATGATATCAATTAAAAAATATGTCAATGAAGCATCTTGATACCAATAAACAAGGATCAATATATGTTATATGCTATATACATTCATGAAGAGGAAGACGCTAAGTTAGCTTCCCTACACATATGCATTACATGAAGAAAGGATGACAAGCCCAATTCACATAACACATATTATGTAATGCATAAGAGGAGATGTGAAGCTCCCCCTACACACGTATATCATATAAAGAAGAGTTGTCAAGCTCCTCAATTTATAATATACTCAACATGAATCTATATGTAAGAGAGATGTTAAGCTCTCCTTGCATATAGGAAATACAAATCAAAACTTTGAATATTTTCTTTAAACAAAATTTGAAAATACCAATTGTAATTAAACATAACAAATTACCAATTGTAAAACAACATAACAAATTTGAATGTCTAAACACAAATTTTGATACCAATTGTAAGAATATATTTCATTTTGAAAATATATAAACAAATTTGATGTTGATATCATATGTTCAAAATAACAACTTTTAATCATAAAGAGTGGGAGTACAAATACCAATTGAAATACAAAATCAAATTTTCTCCCCCTTTATGAAAAACAAACTAAAGACATGCATAGTCTTGATAACAATTTAAAAGTAATCAATTTAAACAAAATTGAAACTCAAGCACTAGCATAAACACAAACATATATATGTATGAAAGATAGATACCAATAGAAATTGATATACTTGGAATTTAAAGCATACATACATACAAAACATATATGAGTATACAAGAAGATCAAAATGATACCAATTGAAAGAGTTCAATGATACCAATTGACATAACAATAAGTTCAAGTGTATACATCATATTATCTACCACCCAATCATAATTCAAGTTTTAAAGATTTTCAATTTAGGGCATACATGAACATGATCTCCCATCCTACCGCCCTTGGATGGTAGGGTTTTCAAAAATAGATTTGAAAATGTAGTTTTGTTTGAAAATCTCTATCATATGAAGAATACCGCAACTAGTTAAATGGAAAACTTGTTAACTAGCACGAAATCCTTCAAGCAAGGAATAAACAAAAATGAAATTCACATGATAATCATCACTCTAACCAATAAAGCATAACTCATGAGAAACAAAACATGAGCAATAGATATGAGTGTACAAATAATATGTGAAGATCATAATCATGAAAAATATTTCATTGAGCTCAATTATTCCTTAAAACATAATTCTATCAAAAACATGAAAAATCATATAAAACTCCTTATTTAATCTTCAAGGCATATGTATGTCTAATACAAGCTAAAATATACATACATATCCAAAACTCAACGAGTCCACTAAATGTATATTCATGAAGGCACGTGGCTCAAAAAAGATACTCATGTATAATCAATAGTTTGGATAAGATAGACATATACATGAAGTTAAATATTGAACACATGAAAAACATGAAAATCATGATAAGCTAAATTTTCATCAAGGCAATTTTCATTTCAAGGTATATGTATGAATTGTCAACACAAGAAGTATACATACATATCCCTAAACACAATTGAGTCCAAATATAGATTTGCATGAAAGGCAAATGACTCAAGGGGTATACATGTATATCTTAAAGTTTGGCAATACAAACATATACATGAAGTGAAACACACAATCATAAAACAAATCCAAAAATGGAATACAAGTTTGAAATGTATGAATCATCAAAACTAGACTATACTAGCACATCTAATGGGTTCAAATAAGCATTCAATTCCAACTATATATAGATTTATTTGTAGCCCATCCTATGTACAAGTATGTAACTAGTCTTAATGAAAACTAACACTTAAACATATATTCAAAACATGAAGCATCAAAAACACATATAAAAATCATCATGATAAAAGTCATCATGGAAAACTAAAATATGATTATTATGTGAATTCACATGTATTAGATTCATGATGTACATTATAGCTCAAACAAAAGTGAGAACACTAATTATGGGTTCATATAAGCATGTGTGTCTCAAATACTATATATGTATGTCAAGGATCTAATAAACATGGAATGAACATACTAATCCATAGACATCAAAAACATGCTATAAACAATGAATATTAAAAGCATGGGAGTTTAGGAATCGTTACCAAAACCTCAAGGCAACTCTCCTTGTCTCCAAAACTTGGTGGTCCTCTCCACCATCTCTTTCCTTGAAAGTGATGCATCCAATAGATTTCCTTTAAGTCCGGAACGCATCCACTCCAAGGTGTCATCACTCTCACGTCATGTGAGAGCCCACACCTACATCAAAAATAATAGGAGGGGTGGTCTTTGGTACCCATACCTTCTTGTTGGGTCCATGGGGGTTAGTCTCATTTCTAACCCAAACAAAATTCTTTGCTAAATTAGGAGTATGTAATCTATCATAACAAAATTTAGCAAGGTGGCCCTTACGTCCACAATGTGTACATGAGTACACATGAGCATACATGTGTTGATGGTGTCCGTGAGGAGCATGTGTATGCCGTGGAGGGTGTGCATGCATAGAAGTTGGAACTTGTTTCTTTCAAACTAAGGTTTCCAATCGTGAGTGGTTCATGGCACATTGGCTCATAGTGGAGCCCAAACAATCCATTTTCTTCTTTAACAAATTTATATCATTTTCGAGCATAGAAGAAGTGGAACATGCAATGGGTGATTTAGGTGAAACTACCCTAGCATGGCAAACATGAGAATCAATCTTATTTTGCAAAACAATATTTTTCTCTAAGCAAACATTTAAATCATTGGAAATAGAAATGATTTTGTTTTTCAAAACAACATTCTCTTTAAAACAAAATCAACTCTAGAAGACAAGTTTTCATTTTTCTTTAAAATAGCATGGCAATCATTTTTAGACTTTAAAAATTCATTTTCTTTAAGTGCAAGTTCCAATTGAGATCTCAATGAATCCCTTTCATTATAGACCTCAACCTTCTCTTGCAAAACATTTTCAAGTCTAGCATGCAAACACTTATTTTCTTTTTCAATTTCTAGACTTTTCTTTTTCAAAATCTTATATTTTTCAATTAACTTTTCACATACTATTGAAAATTCTTCATTTAGAGCATGGGGATCAACAATATCATTACTAGAAGAACTAGCATCATCATCACTATCTAAGTGGGGTTCCGAATGTACCTCAAGGGAGTCATTCCCTTGGACCATATAGCATTGTTGTGGCTCGGATTCTCCACTAGATTCCTCCGGTTGAATTTGCAATTGAAGCTCCGAGGTGGTGGTGGTTGTCAATTTGTTCCACACTGCAAAGGCGGAATCAAAGTTAGAAACACATAAGAGATAATCTTTAGGAAGAGTGCTTCTAATGGCCTCTAGGGCTTGTGCATTGGCCCCTATATGATTACCATCACCAAGATAACATCTCTTGGTGGCGGCAAGGAAGACATGCAAACCTAGGGTCTTTAGGTACATGGACATCCTATACTTCCAAACATCAACGTTGGAAGGGTCAAAACTAGGAGGGGTCATGAAGTCCATGGTAAACTATATATGAATGTGCAAACAAACAAATGCAAATGAGATTAGCAAGCAAATGGATCACTCCTAGGATGTTAAGCCTAAGTATCAGGAGCACTAGCTCTGATACCAATTGAAAAACACCTAGAGGGGGGGGTGAATCGGTGTAAGTGCTAATCTAATAAACTAAATGCAAACTAAGTGCGCTAAATGCGGAAGCTAATGCAAATCTTGCAACACACTTAATACAATCCAACAAGTGTAGCCGAATTCCCCTTGCGAGGCTCTGGACTAACTCCTCTTGATTCCCCTAGATATGGGTTGAGGTGCTATGTGAAGCTCTTGTTGGATGAGTATAGGTGATGCACAAACACACAAGCAATTCAAGCAATGTGCACACACAATCAAGCCAAGCAATCAAGGATATAGCAATATGAACTAATGCAAGGCAATAAGAAATATGCTCAACACAAGCAAGTATGATATGAGATGAAGTATGATGCTTTGCACAAAGTAAATGAGAGAGAGTTAGAGAGACAATGGGAGCAATAGCAAACACCAAGATTTGTTTCGAGGTTCGAGCACCTTGCTCTACATCCCCGCCTACACCACCGTGTAGGATTTCCACTATCTCAACTCCCACCGAGGGAACCTCTACCGAAGAGGATTTCTTACAACCCTAGGAGTACCAAACTCCTCTCTCAACAACAACCTCCTCACAACCGAGGGGTTAGGCCCGTAGCCAAATACAATCACCAACACCTCTACCGAAGAGGCTCACAACCAAACACTATCACCTCTACCGAAGAGGGATCCACAACACAATCACCCGATCACCTCTACCGAAGAGGGATTCACAAGTATAAGGGTGTTTACAACAATGAGGTTTACAACAAACAACCTCAAACACTTCTCTTTCTTTTTTTCTTTTTCCACAAAAACAAAGATCCTAATAGTTTAGGATAGAAGATAGCTCAAGTGTGGAAAACAAGTGTTTTTGGAAACAAGCAACAAAGAAAAATCTTTGGGAAAATACTTGCAATATGATAGAATTGAAGATCTAAGCAAAAATCCCAAAAACCTATTTTTCTTTGATTTTCCAAAAACCCTAAAACAATAAAGATGAGAAGTTTTTGCACTTAAAACTCTTTTGAAAACTCTTTTAAACACTTCAGAAAACTGAAAATTTTTCTCTTAGAAAACTTGGCCAAAATCCCCAAAGAGATGGGGTTTATATAGCCCCTATACAAAACTAGCCGTTAGGCTGAGCTGGCAGTCTGACAGACTGCCGGTCGACCGGTCCGGTCGACCGCCAACGGTCAGAATTATGACCGTTGGGCAACTGCGGTCGACCGGCCCGGTCGACCGAGAAAACTCGAGAGCAGAGCTCTCAACTCGGTCGACCGTCCCGGTCGACCGTGTCTGTGCCTAACAGACGTGCACGTCTGTGCACGTCGGTCGACCGCAACGGTCGACCGGCCCTTGGTGCGGTCGACCGTCACGGTCGACCGACCAGCCTGTCAGCACAAAACAAGGTCAGAAAATTTGGAAAAATATTTTCTAAAAAATCTTTTATCTCTTTTAAAAATACCATAAAAATTGTTTTATCATTTTATATTGAAACTCAAACAAGTGATAAAAATTTCAAGATAATATATCAACATATCAATTCATTTTTGTGTCTTGCCAATTTTATCAAAAAAACAAAACTTGTATTTTTATCAAACTTGATTTTTCCAAAACATGAATAGGATAGTCAAAATAAATTTGTCTAGCAAGTTTAAAGCATGTATGTATATCTAGAACATATCTAATATACATAGAAATAAAGTAAACTTGTTTTGATCTATTATTCATGAAAAACCAAAAACCAAATCATGAAACTTGTGTGTTGTGTGCACTTGAGCATATCAACTAAACTAAGCTTTACAAATATGGATCTAAAACACAAACTCTAAACTAGATACCTAAGTCTTCTTGACGATCTTCATCTTCAAGTAGACTCGGTCCAAACTCCGTGATTCTCCAAGTGCAAAGGTATGATCTTTAAGCTTTGGCACCAGAATCATCATGAATAGCTTCTAATCATCTTGTTGAAGCTAATCACCAACCTAATATCCTGTTAATGATCTGAAACTTAGAAACACAAGAATATTAGTAAACATAACTACATGAGTGTTGATCATCATCAAAACTAGAGTGGAAGGCCATTGGGCCAACACCATGTTCACTGAAAGTTCTCTGAAGATGTTGCCGACACTGACATCCGACTCCCACGATGATGTGCCTGAAGAGTAATTATGACCTGATGGCCCTCCAGAATCAGAGGCTGATGGGATCGGAGTCGATACATAGCCCAACCCCCGGAGCGTCCGATGATAATAATCTGGGGCTTTCCCTTTCGGCACAAAGGATCGAAGTAGCGTTCTCCTTCCTTTGCTGAAGTTTAACCCGGGTCTGTTGGTTAGATCATACCCCATGTTTTTCATCATTCTGAGTGCTTTGGTTCATAATGACCGAACTGAGGAGATTCCTCCTCGCCTTCCGATTCTTCGTGGGGCGTTGGTTCAGACGAGATTCGCCCAAAAAGAATTGGTTTTTGGCCTTTCCGTCTGGCTGGAACCATAAATATAGATTCTTGCGCATTACCATTCTCTTGGTATGTCCCGAAGGATGATTTTACTGGTACATGCAACGATGTCAAAGCATCCATTGCCGACCAGAGGTCATCATCTACATCAGTGCTAGTATCTGACGGTATTGAATCAGAAGCAAACACAGAAAAATACGCTAAATCTAATTCTTCATTAATGTACCATCCGCCTGCATCATCAGCGGAGGTATTATCAACATCGGGCTTATTAATGCCTGTTACAGGTGGATCCAGCTCCCACAGGCACTCTTCTTTTTCAAGCTCAGTGTCAGCCTCATTACCAGAGTCTGGCTCCTCTGGTTGCGGGGTTTCATTTGTCTCCACAGGATCCTGATATAGGAGGGAATCCGTGAAATAATTTTCGACCCCTTTAAACGGATACCTTTCGGCGATCAACGTTTGAATCTTTCCACTCCCGTCAATGTATTTCATGACTTGGTGGAGAGTGGAGGGAACGATGGAGTTGCGGTGAATCCATGGTCGTCCCAACAGTTGGTTGTAGGAAGTGTCAGCATCGATGACGTAGCATGTCACTTCCGACTTGAGGCTTCCAATCTGTCATTTGAGCTTGATCTTCCCCATCAGACGGGTGCCATTGGCATTAAACCCGTAAATGGTTGTTTGAGTAGGGCTCAGACGATAAGTGGGGATACCCAGATGTTGCATGACCCGGCGAGGCATGATGCTCAACGCGGACCCTGGATCTACCTGAATGCGGTTCACCTCAGACGATCCAATATACCCTGTGAAGTACAAGGGTCGATCATGCTTCCCTTTAACCTGCATATCATCTTCTGTGAAGGTAATGCAGGGAGCATTTGGGGAGGTGTGGAGGCAATCCTCTACATCTTCCTCCTTCGGCACCTGGGTCATGAAGACCTCAGCATTTTCCAGAGCTTCTTGTAGAGCCTCTCTGGTCGACTTTGATAGTCTAAGAAGTTCATACAAGGTAATGCGTGCCGGGATGTTGGCTAGTTGAGCCAGGACATCAAAGCGGTAAGGTGTCGTGGATCCTTCCGCTACACCTTTCGAAAGAACTCGAGAAAACCGAGTTTCTTTCTGTTTCTCCACAAGTTGTTTCGTGGAGGGCTTGGTTGGCTCTACAGCTGGTTGTGGAGGGGCTACCGCCATCTCGCCATACTGCTTCAAGTACGGCTGTCCCGAACGGGTTCCCGCCATGGTTGGTTGGGCTCTGCAGCCAAGACTATTGTTTCCTCCTCTGAGTCGGTTAACGAGGGAACATCAGTCTCGGCTTCTCGAGAGGAGGCACACACCACATTGCAGGATGAAGCCTTTGCCTTCCCTTTGGATTTCCTGTTGGTCACAGTAGTCCATTGCTGTTCATTGACAAGGTCAGGGTGGACCCACATGATTTCCCCTTGAGGTGTAGGGACGGGTACCAAGCCTTTCTCTTGCTGCTGGTGAGGGTCTGCGTTGACCACTCTCAGCTCTCCTCTTGGGATAGGGACTACTCCAGAGGGTGTCGGGGGTTGTCTTCCGAACTGGAGAACTGACGTCACATTGGCTGTCACCTTCTTCTGCTCTGGTCGGAGCTTTAACACCTCCGCGTCAATCAGAGCTTGAAGGATGTCCTTGAAGACGTAGCAGCTTTTGGTAGGGTGCCCCAGCATCCTGTGGTACAAGCAATAGGTGGGATTGTCGGTCTTGCCGACTTCCTCGGGGCGCCTAGCTTCAGGGAGCTTCAGTCGGTTGCTCTTGTTGAGTAATTTGAAGAGCGAGTCGACATGTTCATCCTTGAAGGAATACTGTTTGTTGGCCCGTGGTTGGCTTTAAGAGCCACTTCCCTTGACCGGTTGAGGTTTGACAGGGGACTTGGTCTCCGCTGCCAAGTTATCCTTCCTTTTGGCTTGGAGGGATGTGTCTGGCGCACGCCTTGTTGACCTCTCGGGCCTGGGCTTACCTTCTTCCGCTCTGACACGGGTGACAATCTCCTCAGCCTGTTCACCTTGTTGGACTAATTGCTTCTAGGTGCGGCTTTCAGCAACTCCTATTTGAGCAAGGAGTGAGGTTTGGAGATTGTGGCAGCATGTTTCCACCAGGGTAGCCTGGGTCATGCCGCTTGGACACCGGAGTGCCACGTTCTGAAATCTTTTCATGAAAGACTTGACGGACTCTCCCTTTCGCTGCTTGGTGGCTAAAAGGGTAGGCATGTTGACCTCCGAGTCATCCTCGAAGAAGCGCGTTAAGAAAAGCTTCTCCAAATCGCCCCAGTTCTTGATAGAACCTTCTGGGAGCTTCATGAACCATTCAAAGGCCAGCCCTTTCAGGGTGCCGATGAGCAGACGAGCCAGGATAGCATCGTTATCTACTACATTCCCGGTTTGGGATTTAAAGTAGTAGATGTGTTGGTTGGGTGACCCTTTCCCATCGAATGCTTGAAGGGTTGGAGCCTTGAACTTGGACGGGTATGGAACCAAGTCCCATTCAGCAGGATAGGGCCGGACCACTCCAGCTTCTTGGAGGCCTTTACGGTTGGTAAGGGCCTCGAGGCGTTGCTCCAATTGACTCATTCTTTTAGCATGAGTCTTTCCCTGGTCTTGGTCGCCCTTTACTTGCGACGAGGATTTGGACGAACTAGAAGTAGATCGCGGCCTCTCCTCAGAAGGTTCGGAAGATGAGCTTTCTCCTTTTCCCTTTGCCCTTCGTCTTTTTAGGAGGAGATTTCCTCCTGTCTTCGAGCAACTGTGCAAGCATCTGCTTGAGGGAGTCGATAGATTCCTGCTGAGAAAGAATCATATCCATTTGTGCCTTCTGGATTTGTTCTAAACGTCTAGCCGTTTCCTCAGGAGTGCCTATCATGTAGGCGGAGGCCTCCTTCTCAACGGAAGAGTTTGAAGCCCGTGATTCTGCTACGGCGGAGTGAGAATCATTCACTTTAATGCCATGGGCTAAGGCATTATAATCAATCGGGGGAATGGCCCCAGTCCGGGTGCGAGTGTGTTGATACAGTCCTTCCGGTTCAGAGTCAGACTCATCCGAGCTGACTGTAGGTTATTTTCCCTTGCTCCTGCTTGTCATATTCGCAGTGAGCTCTGGGTACTCAATGTCAGAGAAGGTTCTCCTTTTGTGGGAGCGCCTTCTTTTGGCTGACGGGGGAATCAGGGTCAGCTGTCTAACTAAAGACTGCTGGTGCACACCTGAACTAAAACGACACTCTGAGAGCATAGAGATGAGCCGTTGGCAGCAACATGATGAAGTGACCTGATTGGCACTTCTTTTCTTCGTCAAGTAATCCCTCAAATCCACGGGAGGGGGATCGAAGAGACTAGCCTCGCAATGTCGAAGACAGGAGGCATCCATGTGCTGTATAGCCTGGACGCAGGCTTCGTGCGTCTGGCGTCTCTTTTGAGATGAGACGCGATTCTCGCGTTGCTGCTTGGTGCGTCGGGGCAGAGACGTTTGAGAGAGGATGGGCTGCTGGGCCCCACGCCTATGGGCGCGTGCCTCTCGCGCTTGACGAGGTGCAGAGGCCTCACCTTGGCGTTTGGTGAGTTGGTCTTCAGAGGACCTAGCTTGAGGAGTCTCGCGTTTGGGCCGCCAAACGCGGACTTCACGTGCTGGACGTGGCGCGGGCAAGGCGCCAGGTTGTACGTCGCGTCCAGCCTCAGTCGGACAACCAGAGGTTCCAACTTGTAGCTGACGCGCACGTCTCCTCTGTCGACGCTCAGCGTTTCGGTTGCGTCGTGGAGGTGGAGAGTGACCAATGACGACCTGATGCTGAACACCAGAGATTTTGACCACGCGGGTCTCCTGAGAGACGCTGACGCGGGTGTGTTCCGTGCTGCGCGGTTGATCGCAGCGGCAGTTGTGCCTGAGATCACGCGGGCCTTCTGAGAGGCGTTGGCGCGTATATCTTGCTTGGCACAGTTGGCAGCAGCAGCGCCCGAGAGAACCTCGGATCGGGCTTCGGGGCCATTCCCCGTTGAGACCCTGCGGCAGACGTGGGTCTTTGGGCTCTTGGAGCCGGCAGAGAGAAACTCTTCGTATTTCGCCTGGTCGAACTCGACAATAAGCGATTCGACCATTTTCCCTTACGAAGGACGTCATCTTGCGCCACGATTTGCTCATCAGTGACAAATGTAGTCCCCAGCGGAGTCGCCATCTCTTGTACGCGCCGGAAAAAGGAAATAGAAAGTGTTCGCTGTAAAATTTCCTTGAATCAGATGAATAAATTATAACAAAACTGTATTCCTTCCAGTTACAAGGGAGGGAGGATGTTGAATCTTGAATCCTCCCTTTGTTTAAGGCTAGGTTCTTCAAGTGACGGTGGAGAGTGAATCTTGTTCTCCGTTGACCGGATGACCGTCGGGATCGTCAGGGATCTTCTCTTTGGCTGGTAGAAAGAGTAACACAGCTCTGTCTACCAAAACTCTCAAAGAGAAGGTAGGCAAAGATCAACTTGTACGTAGCAAGCTTGCTGAAGAGTTGAGCTCTCTCCTTCTTCTCTCTCTGTCTGCCTGTGTGTAGTCTGTTGTCTCTCTCTTGTTTCTTGTCTTCGTCCTCTTGATCGGCCGACCTGTTGTTCATAGCGACGGGGCTATTTATAGAGGTTTCAGGAGTGAACGTGCCCCCTAAAAACGCTCCACAATGAGGGGCTGACCTCCCCGCTATGTGGGCGGCGACTGGCCCCATAACCAGGGCGGTTATAACTGAGACGCGGGTGTCGAGCCCACGCGCCTTGATGTTGAGATGCGGGTGTCGAGCCCACGCGCCTTGATGTTGAGACGCGGGTGTCGAGCCCACGTGCCTTGATGTTGAGACGCGGGTGTCGAGCCCACGCGCCTTGATGTTGAGACGCGGGTGTCGAGCCCACGCGCCTTGATGCTGAGACGCGGGTGTCGAGCCCACGCGCCTTGATGCTGAGACGCGGGTGTCGAGCCCACGCGCCTTGATGCTGAGACGCGGGTGTCGAGCCCACGCGCCTTGATGCTGAGACGCGGGTTTGGACCCTCACGCCTTGATGCTGAGACGCGGGTGTCGAGCCCTCGCGTCTAGAACTTGAGACTCTGCTTTTTAATGGCTTGTCTTTTAGTGATTTTTAGACAGCCTACAGACACCGGTATGTCCTGCACTGGTATCATCATGACACGGATACTGTAAGTTCACTGGACATGGTATTATAGTAGACACTGATCACTGTTAGTACACGTACTATCACAGAGATATTACACGGAGTATTGCTACACATATATGTTCCACTGGTACACGGATATACCAACATTTCATATTATTATTATCATCGTTACATGGATGCTCGGTACACAGTTATGTCATGTTTGCATATCACTGTTACACATACATGTATGGTTTCTCTAGTCTTGTCATATGGATCCCTGTTCATATTGCATGTATTATTGTTCCATGTTATCCCCGTATTCTTGTTATATGCTTGTTTCCCGTTACTGATATTGTTATTCCCGTTACTGGATACATGAGCTGTTGAGATGCGATATGTGGAGTCCCACATCTATTGTTCCCATTTCCCGTTATCGTGTTATTCCCGTTACTGGATACATGAGCTGTTGATATGCGATATGTGGAGTCCCACATCTATTGTTCCCGTTTCCCCGTTATATTGTTCTATGCTATCAATAGAGCTCAGGTCCTGTTATCATGTTACCGGTATCATGTACTGTATTTGTTCTTGTTATACTGTGTACTTTAAATATCATATAATAAAGATAACTTGGGACTGGGGGAGACTTGACGGTTGATTAGATCTTATCGGGTGATGTACTGGATCCATATTGTTAGTCCCACTGCAGGGGACGGTAGTGCTACCTACCAATTGCTCCATGAGCTCCCGTTACTTGATTATTGTTCCCCTCTTAGCGGAGGGCCCTGGTCTCAGCAGCCAGGGGTTGTTTAAGGCCATGATCCCAGGTATGCACGGGATACACCTACCCGATAAGAGCTCCTCGACCATGGGTTTCCAATTGACATAATAAAACAGTATACACAATAGTGACGTCGGGAACACTTGTTATTTGGTCACTCTCTCGTTTGGATAATGGTACCCGTATGCCATGTCCGGATGGGTTCGACTGGAGTGCGGGCTCCAGTATGAACTGTCAGTGATATGGGACACTGGAAGAGATTGATTACATACCAGGTGGTACTGATTGTTATTATTGTATAAATAACATGACTTGCCTGATACATGTATACTATTGTGTAGTTGTATTTGTTAACTGTTCTGATATGTAATCCACTATCATGTTACCTGTAGACTTTGCTACATTACCTGATGCTTGTTACACTTCATGTGGTGACACACTCTTCATGTACACGTATACCTTGCATTGCATGGCTTTAGTTCCTGTATGCTCACATCGCTATAGAATGGTTGCATACTTCATCTCCATGTTCACATGCATCACGTCAACAGTGTTTATCAGATTTGCATTATATAACATGAGACTACTGTAGACATGACCCAAGGATAACATGCTAATTGGTGATGGTATTAAAATATGACATTGTTATATTTCTACAGATTACTAAGTTCTATTATACGATATCACTATTACATAAACATGTATTTATATTATTATCGTGCTTGTATTATTATAGTACATATTATTCCTCCTTCATTTTACCACTCACTAGGTCGCTTTCTGACGACCCTGGGTTTGCGTGCCCAGGTTGGAGACCTGAGTTATCGTATCGTCAGATAGTCCATTGGATTCACATAGGAGACTCGTCATCGAGACCATTCATAGGTATCCTTGTGATTTGTTACTATTATCTTATTTATCCCTGTTTTCCTATCTGTTATGATCACTAACCTCTTTTTGCAGGTATTCTTGTACTTATTTCATGCTGGAACTCTTATAAATATGGAGGTGATTTCCTGTACTGAGGCTTAGCGTACGTACGTGAGGGTTTTCCGCCCTGCGTATGTACGTCGCCATAACGTCCCCTTACCTGCGGGATCGGGGCGTTACAGTAAGTGATAAGCTCTCACTTATAAAGATGGGCTTAGAATGATCTTGACTACCCAAGTTAACCTGGATCACCTTATCTTCAGTAGGTGGATCGCGTTGTTTGAATCGCTTTTACCACTGGAGATCCAATTGCTGAGCCTATTGTTCTTCATCAGTAGCTTCCGCTGACTCCAATTGACTACTTGAAGTCATATTAACAGTGAGTTCTTTAAACAACTTTCCCACACTGATATCTGAATCCCATTCGGAGGAAGAGGCAGAACGTGATGGGATTGGTTTGTTATCTTTGGGTCGAGCCGTTGTTGACGGTGTAGGTGTAACGTATCCCAACCCTCTGCATGTGTTATCATAGTAATTTGCTGGGTTCCCTCTTGGCACAGAGTTTCGCAGAAAACCACGTCTTCCTTTTCCGAAATTCAGGCCCTTCCCATGCTGCAGGTTTTATCCCATTTTCCTGATCATATGCTGTGCTGATCGTGCATAATAGAAAAATTGTGGGGTGTCTGAGTCTGAACTTAAATCCGCGGCTGCAGACCTTCGCAGTTGGGCTTTACCAAATATTATTGGTAATTGACCCTCTTTGGATGTGGGAACTAGTAAAACGGATCCTTCTATAAATTCCACGGATGTACTTGATGCACTTAGTTTATGTAAGGGCATGTACAGAGAGCTATCCGGAATAGATTCAAATAATTTGACACTCACAAGATAATCAAAGAAAATATTGTCATTAATTACCCATTTGCCCTCATCTTCAGAAGGAGTGTTACATTGGAGTTTATTAAAACATGCTATAATCGGTTCATCGACCAAAATGGCTGGCATGTCTACTTCAGACTCTGAATCTGCCTCATGCCACTATCATCGTTGTCACGTAATGATTCTTTTGACGTTTCACCAACCTTTTGATATAAGAGAGCGTCAGTAAAGTAGTTTTTCACCCGTTTGAATGGTTACTTCTCAGCGAAGACAGTTCGTACTATTACATTATCTTCAACATATTTGAAGCACTGGTGCAGAGTGGAGGGGATAATCCAATTAGCGTGGATCGAGGATCTCCTTAGTAACAAGTTGTATGACGTGTTAGCGTCAATGACATAGCACGTCACCTCTGACTTCACGCTCCCTATTCGGCAATGGAGTTGAATCTTTCCAAGTGGATGACTACTCCCTGCATTAAAACCGTATATTGTTGTAGTGGTTGCAGACAACCGATACAGTGGTATGCCAAGGAAGTAGAGGAGCCTTTTGGGGATGATGCTGAGTGCAGACCCCGAGTCAACCTGTACCCTTTCAATGCATGTCGAACCGATGTATCCGGTGTAGTATAAAGGTCGATCGTTCTTGTTATCCTTGAGAAGCATATCCTCTGCTGTGAAAGTAATAGTAGGTACCTTTGATTGTACATGATGGCATTCAGGGCAAGAAGACTGAGTGTCATCTTTAGGGATTTCTGGCATATATGTCAGGAATGATTCTGAATTAGCCAGTGCATCCCTAAGTGCTTCTCTTGACTCTTTCAAGAGACAAAGGAGCTCGTGTATGGTGATACGAGCAGAGATATTAGCCAGCTGGGCCAATATATCAAAACAAAAGGGCATGTTTTAAGTATGATTTCCCGGATCGAGTACCTATCGGCTGAGATACATTAGCCTGTGCTGTGCAAGCGTGCTTTTTCCCTTCAGAATCGCTAAGAGAAGCTGATGTGAGGTTGCCATCATCCGGCAAGATAGAGATAACATTGCAAGATTTACCCTTTGACTTGGATTTCTTTGAATCCCATTGTTCGTCTCGAACAAGGTCTGGGTGTATCCACATGATTTCCTCCGTTTCCAATGTCAAGGAAACAAGGCCCTTACTCTCTTGAGTTTTTGCTTAAGGATGCTTTACTTCTAGCCGTGCTTCAGGGTCGGAAAGGTCCCATCAGGTACTGTGACTTTTGGGGTTTTGCCGAACTCGAGGGTCACCATGTTTGCAGTGACTTTCTTTTGCTCTGATTTCAGAGTCAGAACTCCGGCGTTGACTAAAGCTTGAATTTTGTCCTTGAGGACAAAGCACTTATCAGTAGGATGATGGACCATCCTATGAAAGAGGCAATAGTTGGGATCGTTCGTGCGTCCCATTTCATTAGGGCGTCGAACATCTGGCAGCTTTAGTTTATTCCCTTTGTGGAGTAAATGGAATATTGCGACCACCTGCTCGTCTTTGAAGGAGTACTGTTTCAGAGGAAACTTAGACTTCTGATTATTGAAGCCGCTCTTCTTGGCCTTCGAATGAACATCACCTGACAATTCAACGGACATAGTCTCTTTCCCTTTGGCTTGAGAGGACTGCGCCAAGTCGCTGCGCCCCTTATTATTCATACCCCATTTGGCTTTAGGGGTATATGGTTCGAACTTCTTAGCCAACTTTTCGGCTATCTCAGCTTGTTCGACTAGTTCCTTCTAGGTATGGGCTTTGACAGCGCCCATACGAATATCCACTTGATCGAGAAAGTTATGCCTGCATGTCTGCAAGAGTATGGGAAATGACATCCCTACTGAGAGAAGTTTGTCTATGGTTACCTCAGTATCATCCTCATAGAAACGAGAAAGAAATCGAGTTTTAGGTCAATCTAAGAATTGATAGAGCCCGGACGAAGGCTTCAGAACCAGTCGAATGCTACCCCCTTCAGGGTGCCAATGAACAGTCTAACCATAATAGCATCATTGTCTATAACATTACCGGTCTGAGACCGGAAGTACTAGATGTGCTGGTTCGGCGAGCTCTTACCATCATACGTATGTAACGTTGGTGGCTTGAACTTTGGTGGGTATGGTACTGAATCCCATTCCAAAGGGTAAGGACGAATTGCCCCTACTTTCTTTAGTTCATCCCTTTGGGCTAGGGATGCGATTTGAGTTTGGATGCCTTTAAGAACTTTAGCATCCATGGAAGAACTTTTCTTTGACTTCTCAGTCTTTGATTGTTTATCTCTATGATATTCTTCCTCATTATGATTACTCCCAGTATTATTATTATTCTAGTTAATGAGGAGTTGGGTAAGTATCTATTGAATGTTGTCTAAGGTTTCCTGCTGAGCCTTAGAGGTTTGCTCTTGAGCTTCCAACCGTCGACGGAGGTCATCATTGCCGTTATCAGCCACATTCACTGACATTCTATCTGTTCGTACCGACCTGACTATTGCCGAGGAGGCATACCCACTGTCTTCGTCCTCCTCATCAGACCATTGGAATAATCCTTTCATTGGTTCTGGTGAGGTTACTACAGTCGAGAAGGATGGCTGCTCATAATTGTAGGGTATTGCGACCTTAGATCTGTTGTTTCGGAAGACACCTTCTTCGTGCACCAAGACTTGACATAAGGTCGGACTATAATCCGGATCTGGAGAACTAGAGGGAGGAGAGTTAGCAGCATGCGGCGCTCGTCTGCCCCTACGCGGCTCCCGCCCCCTTCTGATCATATTGACGGATGCAGAGGGTAGATCTGGTAGATTTCGCGATACACCCCTTTTGTGATGCTTCACCAGAGGTTGTACCAATAGTCGATCAAAACTGACTGTCAGTCTGGAGGAGTAACGGGGATTGGTCCTAACCGGCAATGGACTGAGTGGACTATCACCAACTGACATCCCACTTGTTGACAACAGGAGGGAGAAGTCTGAAAAGATTCCGACTTTCGTTTGCTTGCTAAGAACTCTCGCAAGTCGGACCTATCCGAGTTTAAGCGACTCAGCGCAGAGACTCTGGTGGATCGCGCATTGATGCGTTCAGGTAATTTCGACACCACCTTCTTGCTTGCAAGCTTTGAAAACGAAACACAGGTTTATGCATTGTTCCTCTCATCACCACAGAGGTAATTGACATTAGATAGTACTTTAGCTCTAGCTTCACGACTAAGAACTTCAGGAGCACCCTTAGGCGCTGAAGCTGCATAAGCACCGCTATCAGCACCTAGGGATAATCCCTTAGCTCCGCCGCGATGGGAAAACTTAACGCTTGAGGAACTGGGGAGCGAAGCACATTGTGGTGCTTTGCTCGCTACCTTGCTGCGAAGGTGGTTAGCACTGCTAGGTGCTTTAGCACTAGCCTAGCTGCTGGAAACTCCGCGCGTACCCTGAGGTACTAGCACTGTGCTTGCTAATGAAAAACACCTAGAGGGGGGGTGAATAGGTGTGATTGCTAATCTTAACTTTTAACTCTCTAAATGCGGAACCTAAAACAAGTGAGGCTCAACTTAGTACAATTCAACAAGTGTAGCCGAATTCCTCTTGCGAGGCTCTGGACTAAACTCCTCTTGATTCCCCTTGATATGGGTTGAGGCGCTATGTGAAGCTCTTGTTGGATGAGTACGGATTGGCACACACAAGTATGAAATGGATGATATGAAGAATGATGCAAACACAATGATATATGGCAAGAATTACAAGCAAGCAAATAGTAGCACAAGAGATTTAAACAATATCACAAGTATGCAATTGAAGCAATAAGGAGCTATTGAAAAGTAAAGCAAGAATTAGACGCAAAGGCAATCGCAAACAAAGTGATTTGTTTCGAGGTTCGAGCCACCGCTCTACTCCCCGCCTTCACCTCCGTGAAGGGTTTCCACTATCCACCGAGGACGCCTTTACAATTTGGTCTACCGAAGACCGAGCACCAAGCTCCACCGAGTACAAAGGACCTCTACCGAAGAGGTTGCTCCACAAGGAAAGGATTACAAGAACAAAGTGAGCACAACAAGATCACTACACTATTTCTCAAACTCTTTTACAAACACTCTCACTTCAATTACAACTTCACTATAGAATGAGTATTAGATTTTTGGCTCTATGAAGTGTGGTGAGAAAACTTCAGTTGTAGAGTGATATAAACAATCAAACACAACTAAAAAACAAACTTTAAAAGAATTGGAATGAAGGCTTTAAACTCTTTTCTTTTCTCTTTTGAAAACAACACAAACTTGAGGATTTTTCTAGGTGATATGCAAGAGAGACTTCTCCTCTATTTATAGGGTTAGAAAATAGGTTAAAAACAATTTCTTTACACCTAATTTGACCTGCAAAAGCTCCCCAACAACTCTCCAAAAATCTGTTAAAGCTGAAAACAAAAACAGTTTTTCAGAATAGCCCAAAGAGGAAAGAGCCGTTAGGCTATAGCAGGCTTGGCGGTCGACCGGTCCGGTCGACCGCAAGCCCAGCTGCAAAGAGCCGTTGGCTCTCGGTCGACCGGTCCGGTCGACCGTCCCAAAAGAGGAAACACAGTTTCCTTCTTCGGTCGACCGGTCCGGTCGACCGAAAAAACCTGTGAGCAATTTGCTCTCCGTCGGTCGACCGGTCCGGTCGACCGACAGACATGCACAAACAGTGCATGTCCAGACACATCGCCGGTCGACCGGGCCGGTCGGCCGGAGTTGCCTGAAACAGAAAACTGGGCTGGTTTTGAGTTAGAAAAATTTTGAGAAATATTTTAAAAATACATATAGCTAAGTATTATGCAGAAAATAGTTTATACACATGTTTTATACAAGATTTTCAAGATATAAAGCTTTTGGTATATGTATATATAAACTAAGGCATAAAACTTAGAAATAACCATTTTCAAAACATAGGAAATATATGAAACAAGTGTGTGTGCAAATCCTAGAGCCAAATTTCATATACTCAAACTTTAACATTCTATTTCTTACAATGTTTCTAAGGACTTCAAGATCTTCAATAGGCTTCTTCATATAATCTTCAACACTTGTTCCTTGAGCCCAATTGGAGTTGACTTGAGTCCAAATCCTTGTATTTGTGAGAGAAGACTTCTAGAATGAATAGAAATCTGAAACACACTTAAACAACAAATGTTATTAGTACAAATAACTAATATGTTTTGTAATCATCAAAATACACTAATCATGGGTGATTGTAACCTTGGGCCAACAATCTCCCCCTTTTTGATGATGACAAAACATATAGGTTATTTAAATAAACATGGAAGAAGAGTTTGAAAAACTCCCCTCAAATAATGCTATGTATATTATTTAAATAAATATGGAAGAAGAGTTTGAAAAACTCCCCCTCAAATAATGCTATGTATATTATTTAAATAAACATGGAAGAAGAGTTTGAAAACTCCCCCTCAAATAATGCTATGTATAAAAAATTGGACTATTGAAAGCACAATACATAAAGCATTCAATGTACAAAAGTTTTGTCAAAAACTTAAATAAACAAACTTTCTTTTTCTACATAAAATAAAACTCAAATAATATCAAAACTAAATATCAAACTAAACTTATTCTCCCCCTTTTTGTCATACATCAAAAAGGGTTAAAATAAAACAAAATAGAAATATTTTAAGAATCTATCATGCAAACATTCAACTCACCACAAATAAATGAAAATCTAGCATAGTCTAGAGGTTTAGTAAAATATCGGCAAGTTGAAAATCGGTAGAAACATAATCAATCTCAATATCATCTTTCTCATAATGATCTCTAAGAAAGTGATATCTAATCTCAATGTGTTTGGTTTTACTATGTTGATTTGCATTCTTTGTCATGTGAATAGTACTAGTATTATCACAAAATATTTTAACATGATCAAAGTATCAATCATAGTCAAGGAGAGTATGTTTCATCCAAAGAACTTGTGCACAACAAGCTCGGCTGCAACATACTCCGCCTCGGCGGTTGAAAGGGCTACCGAATTTTGCTTTTGGAAGACCAAGATACAAGACAATTACCCAAGAATTGACATGTTCCACTTGTGCTCTTCCTATCTACCCTACAACCCGCATAGTCGGCATCCAAAAAACTCTTCATTTCAAATAATCCGGTTTTAGGATACCACAAACCCATTTCAATAGTCCCCTTAAGGTATCTAATTATGCGTTTAACCGCAATTATGTGAGATTTTTTAGGACAAGATTGAAAACGTGCACAAAGACAAACGGAAAACATAATATCCGGCCTACTAGCCGTCAAATAAAGCAAACTACCAATCATGCTACGATATAATTTAATGTCTACACTTTTACCTTGTTCATCCTTGTCAAGCTTTGTAGTTGTTGCCATGGGAGTTTTGCTTACTTTCGATCCTTCAAGCCCAAACCTTTTGATTAGTTCCTTTGTGTACTTGGCTTGATTGATGAAGATCCCATCCTTCTTTTGCTTGATTTGGAGTCCAAGGAAATAGTTGAGTTCCCCCATCATAGACATTTCAAATTCATCCTTCATGCATGACTCAAAAGCTTTGCAAAGAGATTCATTAGTAGAACCAAAAATAATATCATCCACATAAATTTGCACAATAAGAATATCCTTTTCTACATATTTTGTAAACAAAGTTGTGTCAATTTTACCTTTCTTAAAACCATTTGAAATCAAAAATGAAGAAAGTCTTTCATACCAAGCCCTAGGGGCTTGTTTTAAACCATAAAGAGCTTTATCTAATTTAAAAACAAAATCCAAATGTGTAGGATCAACAAACCCGGGGGGTTGTTCAACATACACCTCCTCTTCAATAAAACCATTTAGAAAAGCACTTTTAACATCCATTTGAAATAATTTGAAATCTTTATATGAGGCAAATGCTAGTGTCATCCGTATGGCTTCAAGCCGTGCTACGGGTGCAAAGGTTTCTTCAAAATCGATCCCTTCGATTTGAGTGTAACCTTGGGCAACTAACCTAGCCTTGTTTCTAACTACATTACCCGATTCATCCAACTTGTTCTTAAAGATCCACTTAGTACCAATTGTTGGTCTATCGTGGGGCCTAGGAACAAGGTGCCAAACTTGGTTGCGCTCAAATTGATTGAGCTCCTCTTGCATGGCTAGCAACCAATATGAATCGGCCTCGGCTTCGAGGACATTTTTGGGTTCAATATGAGAAATGAATGCATAGTTACCACAATAGTCATGAAGTCTAGAGCGAGTAGTTACCCCTTTTGATACTTCACCTATGACGAGGTCCTTGGGATGATGTGGATTGTATCTCCAATCCTTTGGTAGTGGTTGAGTAGGCTCCACCTCATGTGTTTGATTTTCATTTCCTTGTGCCTCTTCCACCTTAGCTTCGCTTCCTTCATCATCCTTTGGTTTGTCTCTCATAGTAGAAGCATCCTCCAAGGTCACTTTCTCCAAACCTTCATCCAATGCATCTATTTCTATAACATTCTTAACAAACTTGTTAGATTCCTCAAACTTAACATGAATAGACTCTTCAATAGTCAATGATGATCTAATGAAAACTCTATAAGCCTTACTAGTGTTTGAGTAACCTACAAAAATAGCCTCATAAGATCTAGCATCAAACTTTCCTAAATTATCTTTTGTATTTAAAACAAAACATTTGCATCCAAAAACTTTGAAATAGGAAACATTAGGTTTTCTAGAAAAATACATTTCAAAAGAAGTTTTAGTAGTATTTTTATACAAGAAAATACGATTTGATATATAGCATGATGTATTAACGGCCTCGGCCCACAAATAATGTGGTAGACCATATTCACTAAGCATTGTCCTAGCCATCTCTTGTAATGTTCTATTTTTCCGTTCAACTACTCCATTTTGTTGTGGAGTTTTAGGACAAGATAGTTCATGCTTTATTCCATGTTCATCACAAAAAGTGGTAAAGGGTTGGTTAATGAATTCACCTCCTCTATCACTTCTTATTCTCAAAATCGAAACATCTTTTTCTTTTTCAACTCTTTTCTTAAAAGTTTGGAAATACGAAAATGCTTGGTTTTTGTGTTCAAGAAAGAAAACCCAAGTAAACCTTGAAAAGTCATCAACTAAAACATAAGCAAATCTATTCCCACTTAGACTTTTGGTTTGTGTAGGGCCAAAAAGATCCATATGGATTAACTCCAAAGGACGTGATGTCATGATATCCTTAATTGACTTGAAAGAAGACTTAGTTTGTTTCCCAAATTGACATGCGTCACAAACTCGGTCCTTTTCAAAATTCAAGCAAGGAATACCTTTCATCATTTCCTTTGTGTTTAACCTAGAAATGTGATCAAAAGAAATATGCCCTAATCTCCTATGCCACAACCAAGAGTCATCATCGAGGGCTTTCAAACAAGTAATATTACAAGACATATTTAACATATCAATCATATAAACATTACTTTCACGAAAATCGGAAAATACACAAACATTAGAAGTTCTATCAATTACTTTACAAGCAACATTATCAAAAACAACATCAAAACCTTTATTACAAAGTTGACTAACACTCAAGAGATTATGCTTGAGGCCATCAACTAAAACTACATTTTCAATTAAAGGAGAGGTGCCAAGTTTTACATTACCAATACCGATGATTTTACCCTTGGCGTCATCTCCGAAGGTGACGGTGCCACCTTCATGATATCTTGATAGGGTTGCAAAGTTGTTGATGTCCCAAGTCATGTGCCTTGAGCAACCGCTATCAAGATACCACAATCCTCTACGTCGTTGGGCTTTGGAAAGTACCTACATCATTTAACATAATTGTTGATTTTGGTACCCAAACTTTCTTGGGTCCTTTAAAGTTAGTCCCTCGAACCCAAACATTATGATGTGATGCATTTAGTCTATCATAGCAAAAATTGGCTAAGTGTCCTTTCCGCCCACAATGTGAACATGAGAACACTCTACCATACATGAATGCATGATGTGTACGTGTAGTGTGAGCATGTTTTGGGGTTTTGCCATGTTGTTTAGGTTGTGTAGCATGAACATGAACATGAGCATGAGCATTTTTCTTTGGGGCTTGTTTCTTAGGAAACATAGCCTCAATTTTCTTCTTGTTAAACTCACAATTTTTTAAAACAACACTTAATGAGTCTAATCTTTCCTTAAGCATAGAAACTTCATTAGAATCAATTAGTGGGGCCTTACCTTTGCAAGAAATCTTATATTTTTCAAAATCATTTTTAGTAGTGGACAAGGTGGAAACCAAATCATCCTTTTCTTTTGTAAGAGTAAAAACTTGATGACTTAAAGATTCATTTTCCTTTTTCATTTTTAAATACTTTTTCTTTAAGAAATCATAATTTTGTGACAACTCAACAAAAGCCTCTTCTAATTCATCCATAGAAAGCTCATTATCATAGGAAGGGGAAGAGGTTACCTTGCTTGTGCCTTCATTAGCCATGAAGCACATGTTGACGGTGTCTATTTCTTCCTCGGATTCGGTCTCCGAATCCCAAGTTGCCTTCATAGCCTTCTTCTTGTAGGGCTTCTTTGATGTGGAGGGCTTAGCTTTGTCCGGACACTCCGCAACAATGTGTCCGGGCTTTTGGCAATTGAAACAAGTGATCCTTCTTTCTTCTTTGCCTCCTTGCCATCTTCTTCTACCTTGGTACTTCGCCTTGTTGTACATCCTCCGGACATTCTTAACAAGGAGTGAGAGCTCCTCATCATCTTCTTCTTCATCGTCTTCATCGGAGTGTGTAGCTTGACTCTTGAAGGCGATAGTCTTCTTTTTGGAAGGAGCCATATCCTCCCTAGCTTTCCTTTCCATCTCATGGGTTTTGAGGTTCCCAATGAGACCTATAAGCTCCATCTCTTCATTGTCGTTGAGTTCCTTCAAGGTTGTTGCTTTAACTTCCCATGAAGGAGGAAGTGCACGGATGATCTTCCTTACTCTTTGATCATTGTTGATATCTTCACCTAAAGAAGAGAGTCCATTAGTAATCTTGGTAAATCTTGTAACCATATCATCTATGGTTTCATTTTCTTGCATGCTAAATGTTTCATATTGGGACCGAAGAAGGTCAATCTTAGCCTTCTTTACTTGTGAGGTCCCCTCATGTGTGACTATCAAGTGTGACCAAATCTCATATGCGGATTTGCAATGGATAACCCTAGAAATGTCATCATCATTAAGGGCTTGTAGAAGTGCATAGTGAGCTTTGGCATTGGCATCGAATTCCTTAGTCTCTATTTCGGACCAAGTGGATTCGTCACCGGGGGGTACACTAAAGGACTTAGTCACGGCTTTTGCAACTCGGCTACCTAGAGATTGCAAAAACACGGTCATCTTAACTTTCCATATGGGAAAGTTAAGTCCATCAAACTTAGGAGGGGTTTTAATTCCATCGGCCATTTTTACTATATGAATATGAAATGATTAGCAAATTAGGATCTTCTCTAAGGTTGTTAAACCAAATCCTAGAGTCCAAGCTCTGATACCAATTGAAAAACACCTAGAGGGGGGGTGAATAGGTGTGATTGCTAATCTTAACTTTTAACTCTCTAAATGCGGAACCTAAAACAAGTGAGGCTCAACTTAGTACAATTCAACAAGTGTAGCCGAATTCCTCTTGCGAGGCTCTGGACTAAACTCCTCTTGATTCCCCTTGATATGGGTTGAGGCGCTATGTGAAGCTCTTGTTGGATGAGTACGGGATTGGCACACACAAGTATGAAATGGATGATATGAAGAATGATGCAAACACAATGATATATGGCAAGAATTACAAGCAAGCAAATAGTAGCACAAGAGATTTAAACAATATCACAAGTATGCAATAGAAAGCAATAAGGAGCTATTGAAAAGTAAAGCAAGAATTAGACGCAAAGGCAATCGCAAACAAAGTGATTTGTTTCGAGGTTCGAGCCACCGCTCTACTCCCCGCCTTCACCTCCGTGAAGGGTTTCCACTATCCACCGAGGACGCCTTTACAATTTGGTCTACCGAAGACCGAGCACCGAGCTCCACCGAGTACAAAGGACCTCTACCGAAGAGGTTGCTCCACAAGGAAAGGATTACAAGAACAAAGTGAGGACCGTTACGTGTCCCCCGTCTCTCCATATTCGAGCCGGCTGAAAAGGTGATGGAATATGAGATTTCAAAGGTCAAGGGATGGATTTCAAGGAAAGAATAGATAACTTCGTACTTGTGATTGGAATGTATAGCAAAGACTCGTGTGACTCAGACCCAACATTAATTTGCAGATTAGCTGTACTGAAGGTGTGAGAGCTTAGGCTCTGATACCAGCCTGTGGCGCTCCGCTCCCGCAGATATGGGGACGCCACTGCGACGTACATATGCAGGGCGATGGTACCATCACGTATGTACGCTAAACATCAATACAACACATTACAGGGATCAGAGTGCGAAAATACGTGGTGTTTATATTCCAATACAAAATAGTACAAGTACTTAGTCATCATAAATTGTGACATAATATTACATAAATATTACATCACCAGGTAGTACAAAAGTAGACTGTACAAGATACAAAGGATAAAGACTCACTAGCTAGAAGAGGGAATCTCGCGAGCAGGGAAAGACAGGATGAAGATACAGCTGATCCGTCTGCTCCTCGAAGAAAGCCTGGTCCTCAACTGATGGGTCCACCTCAGTCCAAACTGCTAAATCTGGACAAGCAAATCCAGCATTATTAGTGGGCAAGCTAGCGAGTGCAAGAAGAACCCAAATGGTAAGTATAAATAAAAGTAAGTGCATCAGATCAAGTATAATGTACCCAAATCAATAAGCATGGAATAGCCACAATAAATAGTGAAATATGAAAATGATATTAGAATTTATGTGGCATGAAATAAAAGCAAGTGTAGCAGGTCAAATGTCATGTAATCAAATTAGCAAGTAAGGAGTAACTACAATAAATAGCAAGTAATAAAATCATGTAGCATTAAGTCAATTATCAAGTTATTATTAAGACTCGTTCAATTTGTATGTTTCGGTATGTGGCCCGTACCATATACTTCCGCATACAAGTCAAGCGAGGCTGGTTATTGGAAATTGATGGGGAACGACGAACCATGTTTAGAATGGGTCCCGTGCACGCTCGGGACAACGGTCCAGGAGTATTCGGTACTGAGCCGGAATGTACCGCTAGGTACCGGGACTTACTATATGCCCAAAGGTCTTAGTATACGCTCGAACAGGAATAGAGTGTCAACGTTCCCCACAGGAATATACCCAGGGGATTATAGCACACCCAACAGGCAGGCAGGGGGGTAGGGTGCCAGTACACTCCTCGGAAGTGCCTGGTGTACGCGCCGGAAAAAAAAGGAAATAAAAGTGTTCGCTGTAAAATTTCCTTGAATCAGATAAAAAATTACAACGGACTAGTATTCCTTCCAGTTACAAGGGAGGGAGGATGTTGAGACTTGAATCCTCCCTTTGTTTAAGGCTGGGTTCTTCAAGTGGCGGTGGAGAGTGAATCTTGTTCTCCGTTGACCGGATGACCGTCGGGATCGTCAGGGATCTTCTCTTTGGCTGGTAGAAGGAGTAACACAGCTCTGTCTACCAAAACTCTCAAAGAGAAGGTAGGCAAAGGGCAACTCGTACGCAGCGAGCTTGTTGAAGAGTTGAGCTCTCTCTCCTGTCTCTGTCTGTCTCTTTTTCTCTTTTTCGTCGTTCTCCTCTCCTCCTTCCCTTTTTTTTGGTTCATAGTGACGGGGCTATTTATAGAGGTTCCAGGGGTGAACGTGCCCCCTAAAAACGCTCCACAATGAGGGGCTAACCTCCCCGCTATGTGGGCGGTGACTGGCCCCATAACCAGGGCGGTTATAACCGAGACGTGGGCCTTGGACCTCGCGCCCTGAGGTTGAGACGCGAGTGTTGGGCCCACGCGCCTTGAGGTTGAGACGCGGGTGTCGAGCCCACGCGTCTTGATGTTGAGACGCGGGTGTCGAGCCCACGCGCCTTGAGGTGAGACGCGGGTGTCGAGCCCACGCGCCTTGATGTTGAGACGCGGGTGTCGAGCCCACGGCCTTGATGTTGAGACGCGGGTGTCGAGCCCACGCGCCTTGAGGTTGAGACGCGGGTGTCGAGCCCACGCGCCTTGATGTTGAGACGCGGGTGTCGAGCCCACGCGCCTTGATGTTGAGACGCGGGTGTCGAGCCCACGCGCCTTGAGGTTGAGACGCGGGTGTCGAGCCCACGCGCCTTGATGTTGAGACGCGGGTGTCGAGCCTTCGCGTCTAGAACTTGAAACTCTGTTTTTTAATGGCTTGTCTTTTAGTGATTTTTAGACAGCCTACACCTGGTGGCCTCCAGGTCGAATCCAATAGGAATTAGTTGTACAACATATGTATGGCCACCATAAACACAGGAGTTATATCGATACCCATCAATTTTCCCGTCCAGTTGTAAGTTGTTTAAATATAACAAAGTGTCAAATAATAAAGTCCACAGGGTATTCATAAAAGTCCAATATCCATGGTTATCCTATTACGGGGGTCAACAGGAGTATAATATCAGGAGTAATATCAGGAGCCTCCCTATTTCAGGGGTCAAGTATCTAGGAGTTCAGGAGTACCAAATGTCTGGTAATAATATAATAATCATGTCAAGTCCCCATAAAAGTAATAGTCATGAATATGCCATATAATACAGGTATCAGGGGTAGTGGTATCAGGTCAAGGGTCACGATGTTAGGTCAATGTACTTGTACCACATGAAAGCATGTCACATACCGGGTGTCAGGACCAGGTGTCAAGTATGACATATCAAGTACCGGTGTTTAATATCAAGTGCCATGAATCAGGTATCAAGTATAACATATCAAGTGTTGGTGTTAGATGTCACGTGTCAAGTATAACATGTCAAGTGTCGGGTAAATATCGAGTGCAATATCATATATTAACTCGTATAGTAAGGAGTCAGGTACTAAAAATTACAGTAGCAAGTATTAGGCATGTTACGGTAGTAATACGATGTTCACATATCAATATCATGCAATAAATTAAAGGTGGTTATTTTAAGTTTAATATAAAGCACTCGCCTGAAACCGGAAAGAAATACCGGGTTAAAATCTGAGAAATCCGCGAACCCGTGTGAGCAAGCCACTAGCTCATAAATATATATTAAAATATATAAATATAAATATTTATATAATTATTAGAGAGGGAATGAGAGAGGAGAGAGAGGAGAGAGAAAGTTGTAGGAAGGAGAGAGAGAGAGAGAATAGGATATTTTTAGAAAGGAATTAGGAATTAAAAGGGGAGGGGTATTGATTGTAAATATGGGAAGTAATTTGGGAATGAGGGGATGGGTATTTTAGGGATGTGAGAAAGTGGGTATTATTTATGAAAAAGAAAGAGAAAATAAAAGAAAGAAAGAAATGAAGAAAGAAGAAAGAAAGAAAGAAGGTGGAGGGGAAGGATGGCCGGCGGCCTGGGCGGCGCCGCCGCCGCCGGAGGGCGGCCGGCGAGGAGGGGGCGGCGGCCTAGGGCCGGGGGAGAGGGGGTGGTGGGGAAGTGGTGGCCGGCGGCTATGGGGGGGCGGCGGCGGCGGCGGTGTTGGTGGAGGCGGTCGGTTGGTGAAGGTGGAAATGGGTTTTGTTTTGTTGAAGTGTTGGAGAAAATAAAAAGGAAAGAGAAGGGAGGGTTTAAATGGAGACGGAGGAGGAAAAATGAAATGATGAATGAGGATGGGGAGAGGGGCTGCAGTCGGCTACTGCAGGCGGCGGAAGCAGAACATGGGGAAGTCAAAGGGGAAGAAAAGAAAAGAAAGAAAAATGAAAAAAAAATAAGGAAAAAGAAAAGAAAATAGTAAAAAAAAAATTGTTATTAAATAATTAATTTATTAAAATATCTGGGAGTATAAAGTAGGGGAGTAGAGAAGGAAAAAGTACGAAAAGAAATTGTCGGTAAATAATATTATTATTTAAATAGGGCGAAAATTTGACTATTTTAGAAACATTCTGAAAAATTCTCAAAAATAGTAAATATTATTTTAATATATTCGGTGAAATCAGATTCGAGAAATTCTATTTAGTTTTCTAATTAAAAATTCTAGAATATTCCGGCGATACCGGCCGACACCAGAATCGGTCAAATTTTAATAAATTTAGAAAAATCCAAAAAAATATATTTAGATAGAAAATAAAATTCTAAGAAGTAACGTGAAAACTGTTTTTAAAAATTCAATCCTGTTTTAAAAACTAAAAATTCGGAAATCAGTCAGCGATGCCGCCCGATAGCGGTTTTGGAGATTTTGCAGAAAAATTATAGATAATTATGAAAAATCTAAAATATTAGAAAATAGTGTCTAAAACTGAAATCGATCAAATCAGACTAACAGAAAGATCAAATCGGGCTACAGGATAGTATTAGGTTCCCGATCCGGGTCAAGGCTGACTTTAGGTTTGAGAATCCAGATCCGATACACAATAACATATGCAATCACAACCCAAAAACACATACTGGAACAAAATTGAACAATACGATCGAAAAATTTGGGATACGCATCAGGGTACGTATCCCGGGAACAAGGTGCTACAGAGACCATCTCTATCTTGTGGTTCTTCCTTGGCCGTAGGTAAGGATGAACTGCCTTCGAGAAGTTATTACCTCATTTGAATTAGGATTCGACTCAAGGATGGAGATTTCTGTAATCGGTTCTAATTCTTTGGTTAATCACCTGACCCATTCAAAATTCAAAATGTGTGAAGATACTGGGTTAAATGCTTTGGAAGTAGCGTCAAAGGTTGACTGGACATGTGTCACAATCATGGGAGGGTCAGAAAGTGACCACTACACTTTTCTTTTGAACAGGGCATCAATAAATCTGATGTTTTTGTCTACTTACTCTATTTTTCTTCTCTTTTTCTTTTTCCTTTTTCTATTTCCTTTAAAGAAATGTAAATGATTAAAGTGCATCTATAACTGATTTTCAATCCAATTCCATCTAAAAACTAAGGGCTTGTTTGTTCTCCGGAAATGAGCCAGGGAACCAACTGTTCACCCACACGGGGGGCTACGTCAGTTTCCATGAAATGCTGTTTGGTTCTCTGTAAAAAAAAAAATGATTGCGATGGGATCTGCAAAAATTCTATGTGGCATCTCTGCTGATTTTCGTGCACTAGGATGGGAAAAGCCTCGAAAAACTATTGTTATGACCCTATTTGAATTTTCTGCTCCCCATTTCCGAGAACCAAACATGCCCTAAGAGAAGAGGTAAAATTTTAAGATCCCAAAAAAATTGAATTGACAACATTAATTTGATAGGCAAATTTGAAGGTTAAATATGCAGAGAGGAAGGGAGGGAAACGGAAGCCGTAAAATAGTTGGACTGAATAGTATATACAGCAACTGAGTAGATGAGAATCAGATTCAGTTATTCAAGAAAGATACTGTTCGTTGATGTAGCAAGCAAATAAAACTAACAAATTAATTTCGTTTTCATTTGGAGAGGAAACGTCGACTATATGATGTCATGGTCTGACATCACATGGTGGCCCCCGTCGCCAAAATTTTTCACGCGGTGCCAATCAACCAAAGCAGAGCGAGAACACCTCTGCCGTTTTTTTCCGGCAAAGAGAGGATGACATTTACGAGCAGACATGCTCTGCCTTGATTCCGACGATGTGATGATGCGTGTTTGAAACGGTTGTGAAGAAGGTGTTTGATGAAATGACTGAGCAGTTTTTTGGTGATAGGTATTACAATAAAATGCATGTAGTTACATCTCTAAATATTAACTTGTTATGAGACTGTTAATTGAAACAAAGGGTATAAACAAAACATGAGTTTTATTAGATGCAGCAATCTCTTTTGTTTTCTATTACTTGCATCAACTGTGAATGGGGCCACTTAACGGCCTTCGCATCAACTTGAATGAGGAAACATGAGAACTAGACTATCCGTTGGAGGCAGGATATTATAAGAGGTCCAAGGAATCTAAAACTTTATCCTCTTAAAACCCGACATCTTACTCATGTGTCAATGCGGAATTGACCATCTTATAACATGTGTGTGTGGCTCACACACATGAACCGAATCCCTAATACATAGTAGTAGTATATTGTCGACTTCCTTGAACAACGTTCTTCATCTCTCCGATCAAAGTTCCATCGATAACTCCTTACAAATCGAAAGAAGCCTAATGTGGGAATTTGGATCAATCTGAACTTCAGGATCCTCCGTCATAAGAATTTTCTCCGCTAAATCACAGAAAATCTTTTCAGCTGATGCATTGAGTGCAGCTGATTTGAGATCAGTGATTTGAGATGCGCTCGGAGTTGTCAACTCCTCCCTCTGCTCTATTGTTGGAGATTGAGCCTGCGATGGGGTTGGAGCTAGAGAACTTCTATGCTCTTCGTTTGGTTGCCTCTCCATGTCCGTCCCCGATTCTTCACTGGTAGAAAGATAGTCATACTTCTTTTTCTTGTAGATGACACAATAAGAGTTATCATTTTCCTACACATAAATATATATAGGACCACTTCAAACTCCTTGTGGTAGACTTGAAAAGCTAATCAAATTAATATCAATCACTCACCATGTATGATTTTGAAAATCAAGAGGAGCATGTTTGATTAGAAAAAGTAAAATTAGTTCTTTAGCATGCATGTTTTTTTTTCCCCCTAAGAATATATATTTTTACCCCTCGCTTATAACGGGTGTACTCTCTCATTTTCAATCCGATTTCGTTTCCCTGATTGTCCTTAAAGTCATACTCTTGCTTGTATCCGACAATGTTTTTGCCTTGATCGTCTTTGATCTCTTTTATCTTCTTGATGGAACGCCACGTCCCGAAGGTGTTTGTACGAGGTGGATTACTCTTCTGATCAGGAGGGTACTCATTAATATACTTGAGCTCTTCACCTTGATTGCCATCTGCACGTGCATGCGTGTGTTAAACATGAGAAACAATATTGCAAATTCATTTTGTTGAGCTTCAAGTGCACAATCTAGTACTAGTTTAGTGCCAAAAGTGGGTAGACGAGAGAAATACATGCACATTAAAGGCTATACCCTTTGTTTTGAAACAGCATGTCTCTCCCTTCAGGCAAAAAGTCTACTTCACTCAACAATTAGTGAAGAGACGGAAGAATACCTAATGAAAATGTTTGTATTGAGTAAACGGCAGTGTTAGGATGAAAATGCTGGAGAAGCTCTAAACATCTATTAAATTTGGAAAGAAAAATAAAAGGTTAAGAAGAGAAAAAGAAAAAGAAAAGAGATAATCATGTTAAAACAAGTAGTACTCAAAGAGAAACAACTAATAATGTGCACTTTAGACATAGAGAGACAGAGATAGAGCTTACTATGCAGACTGTTCGGATTTTGATTGAAGACGTTGATTCGAGGAAATTGGGCTGGCGATTGAAGTTGCTGGCAACTCTCTGTGTCTCTGGAGAGGATCTTTGCTTGCCCCATTCTTCTTCTTCTTCTTCTTTCTTCTTCTCTTTCTTGCAACAATTTGAAATCTTTGATTTGTACTGAGAAGGCATTACCATTGCCAAAATGATTTATAGTGATGATCTTGAGCTCATTCCTCATCTCTGTAGCACCCCATTGGGATCAATAACCAGACATGGCATTTACCTCTGCATGTCACTTTCCGTTCCTTATCTTTAAATCCATATATGAGAGATTATAAAATATATTGAGCCGCTAATTTTCTTTCCTCACTTTAAGCAGAGTAAGTGAGAATTGGAACAATGTTATTTGCCTGTCATCTTCTTCTCCTCATGTTTACCTCCCCCATTCATTTCAAAAGTTTGACCCTTAGCCACAATCATCTTCTTTGAAAGTGAAAGGAGCAAGTTAGGCACCAATTAACCCTTTACTAGATTCTAGCGAATCTATAACCAAATATTTGTGAAGTTAAAATGGTCAGTTATAATTTTACTCGATCTGTTCTATTGTAAGGACTCGGGCACCATCCCAAAAGACTCTGGAGTAACCCAAATCCTTATATACTCAAGACCATCCGTGTTTACACAAATATTAACAATTCCCCCTCAAATAAAAAGTCCGAACTTGCGTCTTAATTGTTGTGCTTCGCTGCACTGCACTGTGCTTTTCCACTTGCATAACGCACTGTGTCTTTCACTATGCCTACGCCTGCGCCCAGGACTATGTCATCCACTCTTGGGAGATCTTCCACACGTGACTGAGTTTGGGGCATGTTTTGATATCATTTGTAAGGATTCGGGATACCATCCCACAAGTAGCCTTCTAGGTGGAGTAGCCCAAATCCTTATATATTATATATCTAAGATTATCCCTTTGTCTAGCTAATATGAAACTATTATTTGCACAAATCTTAATATCTTTATCTTTATACACAAATCCTTACTTATCTTGACTCAACATATTCTGCTTTCTTTTGAATCAACCCTTATTAATGTAATATAATGTTATGACCGTTTTCTCCAAGTTATGACCGTTTTCTAGTCAAGTGGTCCGAAAGAAACCAGTGATTTATTTTGAAACAAGCCCTTGAAAAGGATGACCAAAACACAAATTAGTCCTAACTTTCATGTTTAATGTACATTGTGCTCAAATCAAATCTTCATCAATTCGAGCAGTAGGTTAATTCTTTGATGACCAGGTTGGTTGCATATTATGACATGATGAAAATGTTACATCACATCTTTCTAAAATCCAAAAGTCTAGGATATAGTGTGAATTAATTGTAAGGACATGGGGTACCATCTCAAAAGACTAATTCGTTAGGTTTAGTAGCCCAAATTCTTATAAACTCAAGGTCATCACATGTTTAGCCGATATGAGACTATTTGTGCGAGCCAAGTCCCAACATTAATGTTTTTTTCCTATATATTTATAAGCCTATGTTAGTCGAAAAAAAATTCAAATCAGTTAATGTAATAGAATTTTAAATAAAAATCAATTGCTACTTTTCTTAGAGATATTTTAGATTAACATAGGAGTAACATGCCTGTCACTTAACCAGCTCAGGTCCAACCCATTAGTCCAGAAGTGTGGGATGGGTTGAGTTTTTTTTGGCAAAGAGAATGACATTTACGAGCAGACATGCTCTGTCCTGATTCCGACGACGTGGTGTTGTTGCGTGGTTGTGTGATGATGCGAGTTGGAAAACAGATGGGAAGAAGGTGTTTGATGAAATGGCCGAGCAATTTTTTGGTGAATTTTTGGTGATGGGTTTGAATCGGTTAGTAAGCTTTCCAGTGTTTGAATGTTGTTAGAAAGTGTGATTTGAAAAATGTTTTGCCTTTTCCGGTGTTTGAATGATAATGTGAAAATGGAGGTGAAAAAGTTAACCACAAATTTGATCGCAAAATAATATTAAAATAAAAATTAATTATGATAAAAATTGAACAGTAATAGAATGCAAGTGAGATTTACATAACTACAAAATAAATTGTTTGAATTACAACTAATTACAAATGAGAATTCCATGATCACAGAATTAACTGTAGAACCTTAGAAGTGGGGAAATGGTTGTGTAAAAGAAAAAGAAAAAAGTAAAAAGATTTTTTTCATTTTTCTTTTCTAGTGTTTGGATGGACAATGAAAGTGGGAAATGAGGCCTTCCACTTCCTCACTTCCCTATACATCCAAAACATCCCCAAAATAAAATGTGCATTAGATTCAAAGTTTGTAACTTTTACATTAGTTAAATATGCATGTAGTTACATATGCAAACATTAACTTGTCATGGAGATTGTTTCTTTTGTCAAGAAGAATCATAAAGAGTATATAAAACAAGAGTTTTATTAGATGAGCAATCTCTTTTGTTTATATTACTTGCATCAGCTGTGAATGAGGCAACTTAATGGCCTTCGCATCAACTATGAATGGGGAAACATGAGAACTATTCTATACGTTGGAGGTAGAATGCTTGCAAAATTCTAGCACTGGAGCAAGTTCACCTACGCCAACTTGCTGAAAGAGACTTGAGATTCGTTTTGGTTTCCTTTTCCAGTGGATTTGGCCATGTGGCCTATTGACCAGAAAGTACACACACATGGAAATTTCAGCAAACAGACAAGTCAGAGGCAACAATAGAATTCTCAAAAACAGACACTACCCCCAATTTCACTAAGATTTTATGAGACAACTACAAGAATTCTTCAATAAGAAAACTATAAATAAACTAGAAGGATCAAACACTTTCCTTCATCAAAGCTCCTTTCCAGGTAACAATAAAAAATTAACTCTTAATCCTCTTGCTAACAATCAAATCTTTTAACAATCAAATAACGTTCTTCATCTCTTCTGATCGAAGTAGCATTGGAAGCTCATTATAAATCTGCTGATTTTCAATGTCGGACATAGAATTTGTATCAATCTGAAGTTCAGAATCCTTTGTGAAAAGAATTTTCTCCATCTGGATTAACTTTTCGTCTGATGGATTGAGTGCAGCTGAATTGAGATTAGTGATTTGAGATACCCTCGGAGTTGTTGACTCCCGCCTCTACACTACAGTTAGAGATCGAGCCTGCAATGAGGTTGGAGCTAGAGAACTTCTATGCTCTTCGTTCTCCATCTCTTCCGATCCAAGTTGCATTTAATGTTCATTATAAATCAGCTGAGCATATATGCTCTTCGTTCTCCATCCCTTCTGTGCTCTCTGTGACGTGAAACGTGTGTGCATGTGAATCAGAGATCAGTGATAAAACTAAACCTCAGTATGTTTCACAAACAAAACGATTTTGAATAGGAAAATGTTAAAACAAATAATGCGGTCGATGGATTTCAACAAATATTGCAATAGCATTTGTAACATTCTAAATCTAAAATATACTGATGCAATTATTGGTTATATGGCAGAAGTTGTTGGTGTTCTGCTTAACAGGAATCAATCTGACAACTAATCAAGATCACTGAGATATCAACAATCTAATGGCCAGGTCGGCAAATATCAGGTGGGAGGTTTTCCATTCAATAGAACGTTCCTTAATTTAAGAACCACCTTTCAATTTTCTTCCTTGGTTAAAGCACCAATTAGACTGAATCTAAGTTAGTCTCGATATACTGTAAAGTATATCCCCTGTATAAAGGACTTAATCCACTTATACAGTATTTGGAGTGAGGTACGCTTAGAGTGAATCTCCTTAAGACAATTACGTCGCCCGCACCGGTGCTAACGGGATAATGGACGCTGGTCTCTCAAGATACAACACTCCTTCACGGTATTTAGATAGCACTACCAAATCACCGTACAGTCGAACCTTAGTCAACCAGTACCTTCACAGGATCGTTGAAGCAGTGGTACAAGGATAAATTTCAACTGAATATTTGCCTTTACTTTCTGGAGGAGCACCCACTGTTGAGGACGAAGGAAGGTTGAAGAATTTTTCTTCAGAAGTACCAGATTCAGACAACAATTCTTATAAAAGAATCTGTTGAATTTTCTGATTCCCCTTCAGAACAATTTTGCAGAATCTCCTTTGGAAGTCGCTTCGGAAACCGAGTTACGGATTTCCCACTTCACGCTGGAAGTCGCTTCAGAACTTCACCGCCAGTTCAGAACGCAGAGCTTCAGAACTCAGATATAGAGAGAGTTTGTTGGTGTGTGCTGAGAATGGAAATCTGGAGCGCTATTTATAGCGCTCCGGGAGGGCATTCTCGTCCGCCAGAAGTCAACAGTTGCGACGGTTCGGACAGAACCGTCGCGTTTTCCGACAGCCGCTGGCGGGCGGTTCGGATCCGTTCGAAGACACCCGTTGGCAGGCGGGCTGTTTGGATCTGGAGCGGATCGGTTATCGGAGCGGAGCGAGTTTGGTTCGAGCAGCGGAGTAACCCATACCCGCGCGACACCTGGTTCAAAAAGAACCAGGCCAGGTAGGGAACCCAAACCCAAACCCAAACCCGGACCCGGACCCGGACCCAGGCCCGAGCTCGAGCCCGGCCCGGCTCCGGCACCGGGACCGGCGCCGGCGCATGCCAGCCGCCGCCAGCGGCGGCGCGCGGCGCGCATGCCTGCATGTGCGGGCATAGTTCCCTCCTTTTCGCGCGCGAAAACTCCAAGTACCCAAAGGGCACGCCCTTTGTTCTCAAATTTCTCTATTTATACACCACAAACTTCCATCCCATAGCCAATGTGGGACTAAATGATTTTAGCTACCTTTAGTCCCATTTTGGCTTTGAATTAGGCAATCTTTAGACTTGAATATCTTATTCATTCGAAGTCGGAATTGAACATGTGAATATACCACGTTCATCCCAATGGAAGGAGAACACACTCCAACCATCATCCAATTGATTCGATCAACGGATCTTGCCATAATTCAGCTCAAAGATTCGCTTTCATATTCTTCAATTCCAACAATCCCCCACAATGAATGGAGATTCAAGGAAAGACACACAAAGAGACTGACTCTATTGTGAAAGGTACTTGAGAAAAGAAACTGCATAAGGATATGTGAACTAGGTCTTGAACCTTCCATAGCGAAAGCTTTATCGGACTTACTGGCTAATCAGTGAACTAGGTCTTGAACTGTTAGCCGTTAGTGTAAGCCAAGTCAACAAGCTTCACACAGTGACTTTCCAAATCAACTTTGGTTCTCGGTTGTGTCCGTTTTGGCCCTGGACATTCTTGATTTCAGAGAGTATCTTTAGGGAATAACAGCCTCCATAGAAATTCCCAAAGAGCCGACCCAACTCTATACTCACATAGGTGATGGATCTATTAAGAGTAGTCTACTTTACTCCACTTGTTTAGTAACAAGATATAGGCATCATTAAAAGCGTTAAGCTTATCCTTAATCCACTTGTAGAAAAGCACTTATGTGCACCATAGGAATGGATTGGAGTCAAGCTCCCAAGTGCTTACTTTCTGAGTCAATCATAACTAGTTTTTCCTCTTGAACTTAGTCCGTGGGATCTCCAGTCGCTAAGTGAGGTTTCCATTAAGCTGACTCGGTAAGGTTAGGCTTTTAGACCCATTCCCCTCGATGCGCAGTTTATACGCTCTCCACTTAAACCTTTAGTAAGCGGATCCGCTAAATTATCCTTTGACGATACAAAGTCAATAGAGATAATTCCATTTGAGAGCAACTGCTTCACGGTATTATGTCTACGACGAATATGTCTAGACTTACCGTTGTATATAACATTTTGTGCCCTAGATATAGCTGCTTGATTATCGCAGTGTATACATATAGCGGGCACTGGCTTTTGCCATAATGGTATATCTTCTAAGAATTGTCGAAGCCATTCTGCTCTTCTCCAGCCTTATCTAAGGCTATGAATTCCGATTCCATAGTGGAACGGGCAATACATGTTTGCTTAGAAGACTTCCATGATACCGCTGCTCCTGCTAGAGTGAATACGTATCCGCTAGTTGATTTTGATTCCTCAGAATCTGCAATCCAATTAGCATCACTATATCCTTCCAGTACCGGTGGATACTGTCCATATCTCAAGGCATATTCCTTGGTATGTGATACGTAACCCAATACTCGTAGTAGAGCGGTCCAATGTTGATCACTAGGATTGCTAGTGTATCTACTTAACTTGCTTACTGCGTAAGCAATATCGGGTCTAGTGCAATTCATCAAATACATTAGACTTCCGATAATCTGCGAATACTCCAACTGGCGTATACCAGTTCCTGTATTCTTATGAAGGTGGACGTGTGGGAGAAAAGGATTTGTATTTTCTTTTATCCCATGATCCTTGAATCTTTCTATCATCTTATCCACGTAGTGAGATTGAGATAGATTGATTCCATCTGGTGTTCTGGTAATTTAATTCCTAAAATTACATCAGCAACCCCCAGATCCTTCATATCAAAACTGTTGGATAACATTCTTTTAGTGGACTTAATAATCTCAATATTAGTCCCAAGTATTAACATGTTGTCTACATAAAGACAAACAATGATACATGCATTTCCAACTGTTTTAGTGTACACACACTTATCGCATTCATTGATAGTGAATCCATCTTGATCATGACACTATCAAATTTCTCATGCCATTATTTTGGAGCCTGCTTTAAACCGTATAAGGATTTTACCAATTTACACACCTTGTGTTCTTGGCCCTTGACTTTAAATCCTTCAGGTTGCTCCATATATATCTCTTCATTTAATTCACCATTTAAGAATGCAGTCTTGACATCCATTTGATGGATATCTAAGTTATGCAATACTGCTATTGCAATCAACATCCGAATGGACGTTATTCTTGTTACTGGTGAATAAGTATCGAAGTAGTCAAGTCCTTCTTTTTGTCGATAACCCTTGGCTACTAATCTAGCCTTGTACTTATCGATAGATCCATCGGGTTTAATTTTCGTTTGAAAATCCACTTACACCCAATTGGTTTACTGCCAGGAGGCAAGTTTACCAATTCCCAAGTATGATTACTTAGTTGGATTCTATTTCGCTATTTATAGCTTCTTTTCACATTTGTGCTTCTGGGGTTGACATAGCCTCTTTAAATGTTTGAGGCTCGCTTCAATAGCATATGCTATGAAATCTGGACCAAAAGATTTTGAAATTCTAGATCTCTGACTTCTTCTTGGTTCAGTTTCCGCATTAACAATTGGTTCCTCGGGGCTTTCGTCTCTGAACGCCATCTCGTGTGTTCTTTTCCCAGAAGTCTTATCTGCTTCCCGTTTGTATGGAAAGATGTCTTCAAAGAACACAGCATCTCTAGATTCGATAATCATGTTTACATGAATATCTGGTATCTCTGATTTATGAACCAGAAATTTGTAGGCACTACTATTCAAGCATAGCCTATGAATATGCAGTCCATAGTTTTTGCTCCCAACTTAGTCTTTTAGGTAATGGTGCCAGTACCTTTGCAAGGCACCCCCACATTTTGAGGTAATGGTAAGAAGGTGTCTTTCCATGCCATAACTCAAATGGTATAAGACCAAGTTTCTTGTGGGGTACTCATTAGAATATGATTTGCAGTTAATAGAGCTTCCCCCCATAAGTTCTGCGGAGCTCCAGAACTTACAAGCATGAAATTTACCATCTCCTTCAAAGTTCTGTTCTTCCGTTCAGCAATTCCATTTTGCTGAGGAGTATATGGTGTTGTAGTTTGATGGATTATACCAAAACTAGCACATAACTCACTAAAATCATTTGATTCATATTCTCCGCCTCTATCGGATTTTAGAATCTTGATTTTCTTATTGAGTTGATTCTCAACTTCGGCTTTATATATTATAAACATATTTATTGCCTCATCCTTACTGTTTAAAGATACACATAACAGTATCTTGTACAGTCATCAATAAAAGTAATGAAATACTTTTTACCGCCTCTAGTTGGTATAAACTTCAAGTCACACAGATCGCTATGAATTAACCCTAAAGGTTCTGTATTTCGATCAATTGAGTGAAATGAGTTTTTCGCCAACTTGGCCTCAACACAAATCTCACACTTGCGAATTTTTCCAAGTTGAGTTAGGAATATATCCCAGATTAGACAATTTCTTCAAAGACTTGTAATTTACATGCCCTAATCTAGCATGCCACAAAAAAGGAGACTCAAGCAAATAAACAGAAGAATTTCTTTTATTGATAAGTTTTGGGTACAAATACACAGACTTTTTATCTACCACTGCAACATTGGCTTTAAAAAGTCCATCAACAAGATAACCCTTTCCCACATACATCCCTCCCTTAGTAAGTACAAATTTATCAGATTCAAATACCATTCTAAATCCTTTCTTACTAAGTATTGATCCGGAGATCAAATTCTGCGGATGTCTGGAACATGAAGCACATCGTTAAGAGTAAGCTCTTTCCCCGATGTCCACTTCAGGATGACCTTGCCCTTTCCTTCAACCTTTGAGGAAGCTGAATTACCCATGAATAATTGCTCATCTTGCTCTAGTCTTTGATATTCTGAGAATAACAATTTCTACGAGCAGATGTGCCGAGTAGCTCCCGTGTCTACCCACCAATCCTATTATTGGTTGTCAGATCACTTCTGACACCACAGCTGAAAGACTTGGTGATTCATGGTTGTCATGTTCGCCTGTGGGTGGCTCTTCTTGTTCTTTTTGAGACGGCTGCGACATTCATTAGTCTTATGCCCTTCTGTTGCAGATGTAGCAGGTTCCTTTGAATCGCATGCTTTTGCCGTCTTTGGCCTGCCTTTGTACCCCTGGAAGTCGTCTTCCGCTTTTAAGCCTTTGGAAGTAGACGCTTTCCCCTTTGAGTCCTCGATCACATTTGCTTTAGCTTTGTAGGAGTTCTTGCTGCTCCTTTTCTCGGACTTGCGGTTGTCCTCCTCGATACGAAGCTCACAATGAGATCTTCTAACTTTAGCTCCTTCGCTTGTGCTTCAGGTAATTCTTGAAGTCTCTCCACGCAGGTGGGAGTTTCTCCACGATAGTTGCAACCTGAAAAGTTTCAGGAAGAATCATACCTTCGGCTTCTATCTCGTCAAGATAAGTTGGAACTCTTGCACCTGACTGATTACAGTCTTGCTATCCACCATTTTGTACTCCAGAAATCATCCTACGACGAACTTCTGGTACCAGCATCCTCAGTCTGTACTTCTTGTCAAGACTGGCCCATAACTTCTTTGTCGTAGTGATAGGACTGTAGACGTTGTAAAGAGAGTCATCCAGTCCATTAAAACATAATTTCGGCAAAGGAAGTCACCTTGTGTCCAAGCATCGACTGCAAGGACTGAGTCCCGATCAGTTTCCGGGTTCTGGTGGATCCTCCTGCAGGAATTGGCCAGATGAAGAGTGGTCAAGTAGAAGAACATCTTCTGTTGCCACCTCCTGAATTCTGTGCCATCAAATTTTCCTGGCTTCTCTGGCTTCGGATTAGGAAGTGGAGTAGGCATCAAAGCTTGGAGCTGCATGTTTTGTGCCTTGCTTGTGCTATCTTGATTGTCTCAGACATTTTCTGCAAGTTCAAGCAGAACAGAAGTAAGAAACGTTAATTGTCTTAAGATTGTTGGTGTTCTGCTTAACAGGAATCAATCTGACAACTAATCAAGATCACTGAGATATCAACAATCTAATTGGCCAGGTCGGCAAATATCAGGTGGGAGGTTTTCGTTCAATAGAACGTTCCTTAATTTAAGAACCACTTTTCAATTTCCTTCCTTGGTTAAAGCACCAATTAGACTGAATCTAAGTCAGTCTTGATATATGTAAAGTATATTCCCTGTATAAAGGACTTAATCCACTTATACAGTATTTGGAGTGAGGTACGCTTAGAGCGAATCTCCTTAAGACAATTAACCCCCGCATAGGTGCTAACGGGATAATGGACGCTGGTCTCCCAAGATACAACACTCCTTCACGGTATTGGATAGCACTACCAAATCACCGTACAGTCGAACCTTAGTCAACCAGTACCTTCACAGAATCGTTGAAGCAGCGGTACAAGGATAAATTTCAACTGAATATTTGCCTTACTATCTGGAGGAGCACCCACTGTTGAGGACGAAGGAAGGTTGAAGAATTTTCTTCAGAAGTACCAGATTCAGACAACAATTCTTATAAAAGAATCAGTTGAATTTTCTGATTCCCCTTTCAGAACAATTTTGCAGAATCTCCTTTAGTAGTCGCTTCGAAAACCGAGTTACGGATTTCCACTTCACGCTGGGAAGTCGCTTCAGAACTTCACCGCCAGTTCAGAACGCAGAGCTTCAGAACTCAGATATAGAGAGAGTTTGTTGTGGTGTGTCTGAGAATGGAAATCTGAGAGCGATTTATAGCGCTCTGGGAGGGCATTCTCGTCCGCCAGAAGTCAACAATTGCGACGGTTCGGACAGAACCGTCGCAACCGTTCAACTGTCCAAACCGCACAATGGTGCCAACCGCCCAACCGCCACACGGACGGTTTTCCGACAGCCGTTGGCGGGCGATTCGGATCCGTTCGCAGACAACCGTTTCAGGGGGCTGTTTTAGATCTGATTTGCGGTTAATCGAGCGGAGCGGGTTTGTTCGCGCAGCGGAGAACTTACGAACATGGTTCAAAATCTCCTTCCAGGTAGGGTTCCTTCGTTCAAACCCGGACCATTTTGCTGAGGAGTATATGGTGCTATAGTTTGATGGATTATACCAAAACTAGCACATAACTCACTAAAATCATTTGATTCATATTCTCCGCCTCTATCGGATTTTAGAATCTTGATTTTCTTGTTGAGTTGATTCTCAACTTCGGCTTTATATGTTATAAACATATTTATTGCCTCATCCTTACTGTTTAAAAGATACACATAACAGTATCTTGTACAGTCATCAATAAAAGTAATGAAATACTTTTTACCGCCTCTAGTTGGTATAAACTTCAAGTCACACAGATCGCTATGAATTAACCCTAAAGGTTCTGTATTTCGATCAATTGAGTGAAATGAGTTTTTCGCCAACTTGGCCTCAACACAAATCTCACACTTGCGAATTTCTTCCAAGTTGAGTTTAGGAATATATCCCAGATTAGACAAGTTCTTCAAAGACTTGTAATTTACATGCCCTAATCTAGCATGCCACAAAAAAGGAGACTCAAGCAAATAAACAGAAGAATTTCTTTTATTGATAAGCTTTGGGTACAAATACACAGACTTTTTATCTACCACTGCAACATTGGCTTTAAAAAGTCCATCAACAAGATAACCCTTTCCCACATACATCCCTCCCTTAGTAAGTACAAATTTGTCAGATTCAAATACCATTCTAAATCCTTTCTTACTAAGTATTGATCCGGAGATCAAATTCTTGCGGATGTCTGGAACATGAAGCACATCGTTAAGAGTAAGCTCTTTCCCCGATGTCCACTTCAGGATGACCTTGCCCTTTCCTTCAACCTTTGAGGAAGCTGAATTACCCATGAATAATTGCTCATCTTGCTCTAGTCTTTGATATTCTGAGAATAACAATTTCTCCGAGCAGATGTGCCGAGTAGCTCTCGTGTCTACCCACCAATCATTGTTATTGGTTGTCAGATTCACTTCTGACACCACAGCTGAAAGACTTGGTGATTCATGGTTGGTCATGTTCGCCTGTGGGTGGCTCTTCTTGTTTTTTTGAGACGGCTGCGACATTCATTAGCCTTATGCCCTTCTTTGTTGCAGATGTAGCAGGTTCCTTTGAATCGCATGCTTTTGCCGTCTTTGGCCTTGCCTTTGTACCCCTGGGAAGTCGTCTTCCGCTTTAAGCCTTTGGAAGTAGACGCTTTCCCCTTTGAGTCCTCGATCACATTTGCTTTTGCTTCGTAGGAGTTCTTGCTGCTCCTTTTCTCGGACTTGCGGTTGTCCTCCTCGATACGAAGCCTCACAATGAGATCTTCCAACTTTAGCTCCTTTCGCTTGTGCTTCAGGTAGTTCTTGAAGTCTCTCCACGCAGGTGGGAGTTTCTCCACGATCGTTGCAACCTGAAAAGTTTCAGGAAGAATCATACCTTCGGCTTCTATCTCGTGCAAGATAAGTTGGAACTCTTGCACCTGACTGATTACAGTCTTGCTATCCACCATTTTGTACTCCAGAAATCGTCCTACGACGAACTTCTTGGTACCAGCATCCTCAGTCTTGTACTTCTTATCAAGACTGGCCCATAACTTGTTTGCCGTAGTGATAGGACTGTAGACGTTGTAAAGAGAGTCATCCAGTCCATTTAAAACATAATTTCGGCAAAGGAAGTCACCTTGTGTCCAAGCATCGACTGCAAGGACTGAGTCCCGATCAGTTCCGGGTTCTGGTGGATCCTCCTGCAGGAATTTGGCCAGATGAAAAGTGGTCAAGTAGAAGAACATCTTCTGTTGCCACCTCTTGAATTCTGTGCCATCAAATTTTCCTGGCTTCTCCGGCTTCGGATTAGGAAGTGGAGTAGGCATCAAAGCTTGGAGCTGCATGTTTTGTGCCTTGCTTGTGCTATCTTGATTTGTCTCAGACATTTTCTGCAAGTTCAAGCAGAACAGAAGTAAGAAACGTTAATTGTCTTAAGATTGTTGGTGTTCTGCTTAACAGGAATCAATCTGACAACTAATCAAGATCACTGAGATATCAACAATATAATTCGCCAGGTCGGCAAATATCAGGTGGGAGGTTTTCCGTTCAATAGAACGTTCCTTAATTTAAGAACCACCTTTCAATTTCCTTCCTTGGTTAAAGCACCAATTAGACTGAATCTAAGTCAGTCTCGATATACTGTAAAGTATATCCCCTGTATAAAGGACTTAATCCACTTATACAGTATTTGGAGTGAGGTACGCTTAGAGCGAATCTCCTTAAGGCAATTACGTCCCCCGCACCGGTGCTAACGGGATAATGGACGCTGGTCTCCCAAGATACAACACTCCTTCACGGTATTTGGATAGCACAACCAAATCACCGTACAGTCGAATCTTAGTCAACCAGTACCTTCACAGGATCGTTGAAGCAGCGGTACAAGGACAAATTTCAACTGAATATTTGCCATTACTCTCTGGAGGAGCACCCACTGTTGAGGACGAAGGAAGGTTGAAGAATTTTTCTTCAGAAGTACCAGATTCAGACAACAATTCTGATAAAAGAATCTGTTGAATTTTCTGATTCCCCTTTCAGAACAATTTTGCAGAATCTCCTTTGGAAGTCGCTTCGAAAACCGAGTTACGGATTTCCCACTTCACGCTGGAAGTCGCTTCAGAACTTCACCGCCAGTTCAGAACGCAGAGCTTCAGAACTCAGATATAGAGAGAGAGTTTGTTGTTGGTGTGTCTGAGAATGGAAATCTGGAGCGCTATTTATAGCGCTCCGGGAGGGCATTCTCGTCCGCCAGAAGTCAACAGTTGCGACGGTTCGGACAGAACCGTCGCAACCATTCAACTGTCCAAACCGCACAACCGCACGGACGGTTTTCCGACAGCCGTTGGCGGGCGGTTCGGATCCGTTCGCAGACACCCGTTTGGATCTGGAGCGGATCGGTTATCGGAGCGGAGCGGGTTTGGTTCGAGCAGCGGAGTAACCCATACCCGCGACACCTGGTTCAAAAAGAACCAGGCCACGTAGGGAGCCCAAACCCAAGCCCAAACCCAAACTCAAACCCGGACCCGAGCCCGAGCCCTGCGCCGGCCGGCCGCCGCCAGCGGCGGCGCGCGCGCGCGCATGCCTGCATGTGCGGGCATAGTTGTAACGCCCCGATCCTGCGGGTACGGAGACGTTACTGCAACGTATATACGCAGGTCAGAAATACCCTCACGTATATACGCTAAGCATCAGTACAGGCAAGAATCAGAGTACGGAAGCAAGTGGTGCATTATACATTCCAACATATGAGTACAATTACAAAGTTATCACCAGAGGTGATCCAATATTACATGAATATTACATCACTGATAGGCGCAATTGCGAGAATACAAAGAGATGTACAAGAGTGAACAGTATAAAGGCACTCACGAGTTTATAAAAGGAAAACTCGGGAGGCACACAGGGGCCTAGAAGGATAGTGCTCCGAACGGTCTGCTGGAGATCCACGCTACCGCTGCGCCACTCTGATCAGCAACAGGGGAAAATCCACACGCTCCAAGCTCCAAGACCTGGACATGAGGATCCAGGGGAGTCAGATGAAACTCCCCAGGCGAGTGGTGATGCAAAAGCCAAGTGGCAAGCAAGGATAAGCACATGTGTATCGATAAAACCGAACCATAATCATGTATTGAAAACTGTGCCGTAAGCAGGAGCATGCATAAGCAGGTAGATATATAACGAATGATATCAGGCAGGAAGTACTCATGATATGATCAAATAAGAACAGGAGACAGGTAGGTTTGAATACAGGTAAAGAGTAGGTATGAACAGGTATAGCATCATAATCATAAAACTGAAAATCTGATATAAAACCTGATGAAAGCATTTGTGGCAATTCACACAACGGTCACAACAGGAGTATATAACAGGCATAACAGGAGTCCATAACCGGAATCACAGGAATAACAAGAGTCACAAGAGTCATAACAGGAATCATATCAGGCACCACTAGATATCTCCTAAACTAACATAAAACCGATAAAAACCGATAAAACCGAGTATGAGTAATTCTGATTGTATGGTTTCAGATCACGATTTCATGAGACTAGTACTTCGAAGGAATAATCCAAACAAGGAAACCCTCATCCATATACCTTTATCTCATGTCACCGTAATCCAAGCGCATACAACCCGGATTACAAAACAACACAACAGTTCATATTAACATATTATTATAATTGGGGCCGCCTAAGTTCCAAGCTTCAGTATGTGTCCCATTCCCACATACTTCCACTCACAACTTATATAGCCAGTTATTTGGAAACTGATAAAGTTCGATGAATCATGTTTCGGATGGGTCCCGTACATGCCCGGGACAACGGTTCAGGAGTATCCGGTGCTGAGCCGGAACGTACCGCTAGGTACCGGGACTTATGGTCGCCCGAACAGGAATAGAGTATCGCAGATCCCATAGAGATGAGCCTAGGGCGTGTGCATACCCGGCAGGAATAATCAGGAGTAGGGGTGCCAGCACACCCCACGGAATCCCTGGTGGCCGCCAGGTGATCCCTCAAGTATTTGGCCACGCGCGGCTCGATATGGCCACCATAAACATGATTAATCAGGGCCCATCAGTTTCCCCCAAACCAGGTGCAAGTTGTATTATTATAATTTATCAAGCAAGTGTCAATTCACGGGAATAACAGGAGCAGGACATGATCAGGAGTTCAGGAGTATAGGTCACTGTATAGAATTCAGGATAACAGGTCAGGTACAGGCAGGAGATGGCCCTACAGATTCAAGAGGTGGCCCCCACAGATTCAAGAGGTGGCCCCCACCATATGTGTGGTGTGGCACTTTGTTCCATGTGGCACTTTGTTCTGAGGGGAATGGATTCTAGAGGTGGCCCCCACGGATTCAAGAGGTGGCCCCCACCACGTGTATGATGTGGCACTTTGTTCCGTGTGGCACTTAGTTCCATTCAGGATTAACCGGGAACAGGTGGTATAACATGAGTCAGTGCCAAGTAGTAGTATGTCAGGTGTTGGTCTCAGGTATCCTGTGTCAGGCATAGCACGGTGAGAACTGGTATCGGGTATCGCATATAGCAATGGCAAGTGATAAAGTAGTTGCAGAGCTAAGCAAGCTGGAAGTATGGACAGCAATCAGTGTTTAACACTAAAGCGCTTAGCGAGGTTACCGGGACGGCTCGGCTAAAGTGCGAGTAGAAAGTCCGGTAGCATCTCGCCTACACGAATCTAGTGTTAAAGCGCTGAGCGCTAATCGTGCCTACCAGGCGGAGCAAGAAGACCTGTTGGTCTAAGCGCACTCCTCCTTTGAGGAAGTGGGCAGAAGCCCGGAGGCTAAGTACGCTCGGGGTTTAGGAGCACTCTCGTAGCTACCTCGAAACCGATAAGGGTACAGGCTTTAAACCGTTGGGTAGCCAACCGAGGAGTGGGCATAACCCAGAGTCGGTACAAGAGTACCTGCAATGTTAGTACCACATGAACAAGAATAATACAAGCATTCGCCACAGAGCAATACATGTCCAACTATTGGCACTCGGCCATACACAAATACAGGGACTCAACCCAATACATAATACAAGAAAGCATGGAATAAAGTGCATGTCGACCCGACGAAGCGGGGAAACCCAAATGGAGGCGAGAGCGAGAACACTCGCCTAAATCACCGGAAAGCCGAAAAGTCTGGAATCCATGGAACTCGCGCACGCGCCGTAAATATAATAATATATAAATATTTGGGAGAGAAGGAGACACAGGGAGACGCGGGCTTGACAGTGAGACGCGAGGGTCGCAGACGCGGGAGTCGCGTCGCAGGAATAGCAGACGCGGGAATCACAGACGCGGGAGTCGCGTTGCGAAGATACCACAAACGCGGGGTTCGAGACCCGCGTTCAAATCAGGATGCGAGGAGAACGCGGACGCGGTCGTGGGGTCCGCGTCGCGTTAGCACGAGGAGATCACAGACGCGGGTATTAGCTCCGCGTCGTGACGAGACAATAACGCGAAGGCCGCGTTGAAAGAGGTCGCCTGCACGCGGGGGTGAGATCCGCGTCAGTGAACACAACAGAGAGAGACCGGGAGTTAAGGAGAGAGAGTTAATCAGGGGAGAGAGAATGTCAGGAGAGAGAGAATCATGAGAGAGAGAGTGAGTACAGGTGAGAGAGAGAGATCCAAGAGAGAGAGAGAGATCCCAGGAGAGAGAGAAAGAAGGATTCAGGGAGAGAGAGAGTGAGAGAAGGAACCAGGGAGAAAAGAAGAAAGAAGAGAGAGAAGGGGGCTTTGCCCCCCTGGCTCCCGCACACAGCGCCCCCCTTGGGGGCGCTCGGCCTGGCCGCCGGCCAAGTGGCGGCGCCGGGCGGCGCCGGCCACCGGCAGAGAAGGAGGGGGCGCTGCCCCCTCAACTGAGCAAAGGAGGGGGCTGTCGCCCCCCCTCCAGCAAGGAAAACAGGGGGGCTGTTGCCCCCCCCCCACAACAGAGAGAAAGAGAGGGGGCTTGCCCCCCTCTCAGACCAAGCACAGGGGCCCAGGTGGGCCCCTGGGTCGCCCGCGGCCGCCGGCCACCGCCGGCGGCGCCCAAGACCGGGGGTGGCTCCGGCCACCCCAAAGAGAAGAGGGAAGGAGGAGATGGGTTGGGTTTTGTGGTGATGGTGGGTTTGGTGATTTTGGGGGTTGATTTGAGTTGGTGGTGGATGAATTGGAGGAGATGGGAGGAGGAAGAGGAGTTGGGTGTTGTAGGGGTGGTGTTTGGGTGGAGAAGATGGTGGTGGAGGTGGTTGATTTTGAAGAAGATGATGAAGAGGAAGAAGGTGGGTTTGGTGGTGGTTTTGTGGAGGAAGGAAATGGAGGTGGTGGTTGGTGAGGAGGCTTGGCCACCGGAGATGGGGTCCTCGCCGGCGACTTGGCCGGAACGCCGGCGGTGATGGCCGGTTGAGGGGGGGGTCGGCTGGGCTTTCTCTTGGAGGAGAAGAAGAAGAAGAAAGAAATGAGGAGAAGAGAAAAGAAAGAAAAGAAAAAGAAATAGAAAAAGAAAAAGAGGTGATGATGAGGGAGGTGATTGATGGGAAAGGGGTAGGTGAGGGGTGTGGTGATGGGATGCGGCCCACGTGGAGGGGAGTGGGCTGAAGTCGGTGGAAGAAAAGAAAGGGAAGAAAGAGAAGAAAAGATAAGATTTGAATAAAATAATAATATTATAATATGGCCGCGAAATATCGACTGTTCCAGAAAAATCCCCAAAAATACCCGGAGGTAGAAAATATCATCCTGAGGAATAATATGAAATCGGTTTTCAGAAATAAAATCCCGTTTTCAAATTAAAAATCCTGGAATCAGCCAGCGATACTGGCCGATACCGACTCCGGTGGAATTTCCATAAATTCATAAAATCCTCAGAAAAAGTAATTAGATAGGAAATGTAATTCTAAGAGATAATGTCTAAAGGCCCTTCTAGAAATTCCAATCTGTTTGTAAATAAAAATCCGGGAATCGGTCAGCGGCACTGATCGACACCCGTCTTGAAGATTTTCAACTTAATTCAGAAAAATTCCAGAAAATCATAGAAAATCTAAAATATTAGAAAACGATGTTTAAAACTGAAATCGGTCAAATCGGAATACCAGAATGTCCAAACCGAGCAATACTCTAGGATCGGGTCCTCGGTTCAGACTAAGGCTGAATCCGAGTCCGAGAATCCGGATCCAAGACAAAATGTTCATATAAACAATTCATAATACAAAACAAATACAGGAAGCAAATCGAAAAATACGGTCGAAAAAATCTGAATACGCAACTAAGTACGTATTCCGGGAACGGGGTGTTACAATCCACCCACCTTACAAAAATTGCGTCCTCGCAATTTCGATAAGGGGCAAATTGAACACAAAGGGGACAAGGCGGAATTTATACCAATTAAGATATGAAGCACTATAGGTAGGGCCCTCAAGTAGACTGAACAATAGTCAGAGCCAGCCGCTACCTCTCTAGTCTATTCATATCTTAAGTTGATATAAAGGCTACAAAAAACCAAAACAGGGGAAAGATAGGAGGGATTAGGAATCAAAGGAAAGATGATCAAGAAAATAGATAACTCTGTACTTGTAGTTGGAGTGTATAACCAGGACTCATGCATTCCAGTTGCAAATTTCTTTATCATTAATTTGTCGTCTGGACGTACTGAGGATGTAGAGCCTAAGCTCTGATACCACCCTGTAACGCCCCGATCCTGCGGGTACGGAGACGTTACTGCAACGTATATACGCAGGTCAGAAATACCCTCACGTATATACGCTAAGCATCAGTACAGGCAAGAATCAGAGTACGGAAGCAAGTGGTGCATTATACATTCCAACATATGAGTACAATTACAAAGTTATCACCAGAGGTGATCCAATATTACATGAATATTACATCACTGATAGGCGCAATTGCGAGAATACAAAGAGATGTACAAGAGTGAACAGTATAAAAGGCACTCACGAGTTTATAAAAGGAAAACTCGGGAGGCACACAGGGGCCTAGAAGGATAGTGCTCCGAACGGTCTGCTGGAGATCCACGCTACCGCTGCGCCACTCTGATCAGCAACAGGGGAAAATCCACACGCTCCAAGCTCCAAGACCTGGACATGAGGATCCAGGGGAGTCAGATGAAACTCCCCAGGCGAGTGGTGATGCAAAAGCCAAGTGGCGAGCAAGGATAAGCACATGTGTATCGATAAAACCGAACCATAATCATGTATTGAAAACTGTGCCGTGAGCAGGAGCATGCATAAGCAGGTAGATATATAACGAATGATATCAGGCAGGAAGTACTCATGATATGATCAAATAAAAACAGGAGACAGGTAGGTTTGAATACAGGTAAAGAGCAGGTATGAACAGGTATAGCATCATAATCATAAAACTGGAAATCTGATATAAAACCTGATGAAAGCATTTGTGGCAATTCACACAACGGTCACAACAGGAGTATATAACAGGCATAACAGGAGTCCATAACCGGAATCACAGGAATAACAAGAGTCACAAGAGTCATAACAGGAATCATATCAGGCACCACTAGATATCTCCTAAACTAACATAAAACCGATAAAAACCGATAAAACCGAGTATGAGTAATTCTGATTGTATGGTTTCAGATCACGGTTTCATGAGACTAGTACTTCGAAGGAATAATCCAAACAAGGAAACCCTCATCCATATACCTTTATCTCATGTCACCGTAATCCAAGCGCATACAACCCGGATTACAAAGCAACACAACAGTTCATATTAACATATTATTATAATTGGGGCCGCCTAAGTTCCAAGCTTCAGTATGTGTCCCATTCCCACATACTTCCACTCACAACTTATATAGCCAGTTATTTGGAAACTGATAAAGTTCGATGAATCATGTTTCGGATGGGTCCCGTACATGCCCGGGACAACGGTTCAGGAGTATCCGGTGCTGAGCCGGAACGTACCGCTAGGTACCGGGACTTATGGTCGCCCGAACAGGAATAGAGTATCGCAGATCCCATAGAGATGAGCCTAGGGCGTGTGCATACCCGGCAGGAATAATCAGGAGTAGGGGTGCCAGCACACCCCACGGAATCCCTGGTGGCCGCCAGGTGATCCCTCAAGTATTTGGCCACGCGCGGCTCGATATGGCCACCATAAACATGATTAATCAGGGCCCATCAGTTTCCCCCAAACCAGGTGCAAGTTGTATTATTATAATTTATCAAGCAAGTGTCAATTCACGGGAATAACAGGAGCAGGACATGATCAGGAGTTCAGGAGTATAGGTCACTGTATAGAATTCAGGATAACAGGTCAGGTACAGGCAGGAGATGGCCCTACAGATTCAAGAGGTGGCCCCCACAGATTCAAGAGGTGGCCCCCACCATATGTGTGGTGTGGCACTTTGTTCCATGTGGCACTTTGTTCTGAGGGGAATGGATTCTAGAGGTGGGCCCCACGGATTCAAGAGGTGGCCCCCACCACGTGTATGATGTGGCACTTTGTTCCGTGTAGCACTTAGTTCCATTCAGGATTAACCGGGAACAGGTGGTATAACATGAGTCAGTGCCAAGTAGTAGTATGTTAGGTGTTGGTCTCAGGTATCCTGTGTCAGGCATAGCACGGTGAGAACTGGTATCGGGTATCGCATATAGCAATGGCAAGTGGTAAAGTAGTTGCGGAGCTAAGTAAGCTGGAAGTATGGACAGCAATCAGTGTTTAACACTAAAGCGCTTAGCGAGGTTACCGGGACGGCTCGGCTAAAGTGCGAGTAGAAAGTCCGGTAGCATCTCGCCTACACGAATCTAGTGTTAAAGCGCTGAGCGCTAATCGTGCCTACCAGGCGGAGCAAGAAGACCTGTTGGTCTAAGCGCACTCCTCCTTTGAGGAAGTGGGCGGAAGCCTGGAGGCTAAGTACGCTCGGGGTTTAGGAGCACTCTCGGTAGCTACCTCGAAACCGATAAGGGTACAGGCTTTAAACCGTTGGGTAGCCAACCGAGGAGTGGGCATAACCCAGAGTCGGTACAAGAGTACCTGCAATGTTAGTACCACATGAACAAGAATAATACAAGCATTCGCCACAGAGCAATACATGTCCAACTATTGGCACTCGGCCATACACAAATACAGGGACTCAACCCAATACATAATACAAGAAAGCATGGAATAAAGTGCATGTCGACCCGACGAAGCGGGGAAACCCAAATGGAGGCGAGAGCGAGAACACTCGCCTAAATCACCGGAAAGCCGAAAAGTCTGGAATCCATGGAACTCGCGCACGCGCCGTAAATATAATAATATATAAATATTTGGGAGAGAAGGAGACACAGGGAGACGCGGGCTTGACAGTGAGACGCGAGGGTCGCAGACGCGGGAGTCGCGTCGCAGGAATAGCAGACACGGGAATCACAGACGCGGGAGTCGTGTTGCGAAGATACCACAAACGCGGGGTTCGAGACCCGCGTTCAAATCAGGATGCGAGGAGAACGCGGACGCGGTCGTGGGGTCCGCGTCGCGTTAGCACGAGGAGATCACAGACGCGGGTATTAGCTCCGCGTCGTGACGAGACAATAACGCGAAGGCCGCGTTGAAAGAGGTCGCCTGCACGCGGGGGTGAGATCCGCGTCAGCGAACACAACAGAGAGAGACCGGGAGTTAAGGAGAGAGAGTTAATCAGGGGAGAGAGAAAGTCAGGAGAGAGAGAATCATGAGAGCGAGAGTGAGTACAGGTGAGAGAGAGAGAGATCCAAGAGAGAGAGAGAGAGATCCCAGGAGAGAGAGAAAGAAGGATTCAGGGAGAGAGAGAGAGAGTGAGAGAAGGAACCAGGGAGAAAAGAAGAAAGAAGAGAGAGAAGGGGCTTTGCCCCCCTGGCTCCCGCACACAGCGCCCCCCTTGGGGGCGCTCGGCCTGGCCGCCGGCCAAGTGGCGGCGCCGGGCGGCGCCGGCCACCGGCAGAGAAGGAGGGGGCGCTGCCCCCTCAACTGAGCAAAGGAGGGGGCTGTCGCCCCCCCTCCAGCAAGGAAAACAGGGGGGCTGTTCCCCCCCCCCCCACAACAGAGAGAAAGAGAGGGGGCTTGCCCCCCTCTCAGACCAAGCACAGGGGCCCAGGTGGGCCCCTGGGTCGCCCGCGGCCGCCGGCCACCGCCGGCGGCGCCCAAGACCGGGGGTGGCTCCGGCCACCCCAAAGAGAAGAGGGGAAGGAGGAGATGGGTTGGGTTTTGTGGTGATGGTGGGTTTGGTGATTTTGGGGGTTGATTTGAGTTGGTGGTGGATGAATTGGAGGAGATGGGAGGAGGAAGAGAAGTTGGGTGTTGTAGGGGTGGTGTTTGGGTGGAGAAGATGGTGGTGGAGGTGGTTGATTTTGAAGAAGATGATGAAGAGGAAGAAGGTGGGTTTGGTGGTGGTTTTGTGGAGGAAGGAAATGGAGGTGGTGGTTGGTGAGGAGGCTCGGCCACCGGAGATGGGGTCCTCGCCGGCGACTTGGCCGGAACGCCGGCGGTGATGGCCGGTTGAGGGGGGGGTCGGCTGGGCTTTCTCTTGGAGGAGAAGAAGAAGAAGAAAGAAATGAGGAGAAGAGAAAAGAAAGAAAAGAAAAAGAAATAGAAAAAGAAAAAGAGGTGATGATGAGGGAGGTGATTGATGGGAAAGGGGTAGGTGAGGGGTGTGGTGATGGGATGCGGCCCACGTGGAGGGGAGTGGGCTGAAGTCGGTGGAAGAAAAGAAAGGGAAGAAAGAGAAGAAAAGATAAGATTTGAATAAAATAATAATATTATAATATGGCCGCGAAATATCGACTGTTCCAGAAAAATCCCCAAAAATACCCGGAGGTAGAAAACATCATCCTGAGGAATAATATGAAATCGGTTTTCAGAAATAAAATCCCGTTTTCAAATTAAAAATCCTGGAATCAGCCAGCGATACTGGCCGATACCGACTCCGGTGGAATTTCCATAAATTCATAAAATCCTCAGAAAAAGTAATTAGATAGGAAATGCAATTCTAAGAGATAATGTCTAAAGGCCCTTCTAGAAATTCCAATCTGTTTGTAAATTAAAATCCGGGAATCGGTCAGCGGCACTGATCGACACCCGTCTTGAAGATTTTCAACTTAATTCAAGAAAATTCCAGAAAATCATAGAAAATCTAAAATATTAGATAACGATGTTTAAACTGAAATCGGTCAAATCGGAATACCAGAATGTCCAAACCGAGCAATACTCTAGGATCGGGTCCTCGGTTCAGACTAAGGCTGAATCCGAGTCCGAGAATCCGGATCCAAGACAAAATGTTCATATAAACAATTCATAATACAAAACAAATACAGGAAGCAAATCGAAAAATACGGTCGAAAAAATCTGAATACGCAACTAAGTACGTATTCCGGGAACGGGGTGTTACAATAGTTCCCTCCTTTTTGCGCGCGAAAACTCCAAGTACCCAAAGGGCACGCCCTTTGTTCTCAAATTTCTCTATTTATACACCACAAACTTCCATCCCATGGCCAGTGTGGGACTAAATGATTTTAGCTACCTTTAGTCCCATTTTGACTTTGAATTAGGCAATCTTTAGACTTGAATATCTTATTCATTCGAAGTCGGAATTGAACATGTGAATATACCACGTTCATCCCCAATGGAAGGAGAACACACTCCAACCATCATCCAATTGATTCGATCAACGGATCTTGCCATAATTCAGCTCAAAGATTCGCTTTCATATTCTTCAATTCCAACAGAAGTTTGTAACATTCAATATGATGATCAGCAAACATAAGATAACAGAATTCACACAACTTGTTATTTGGTGGCAACAGATTAGATCAATAAAATACTAGAGATGATTATCGAACCCACAAGTTAATAGAACGTGTCAAGAAAAATTACAGAGATCTCACTGACCTAAAGAGAGAATGCCGATGTGTAGATCTCGTCGTCACAATCGTAACGCCTCAAAAATCACCTAGAGCGGGCGCTAGATGTGAGAGATGCGCCCGAAAAACGAAACTGAAACTAACGGGTCTGTTTTTGACCAGATCCGTTACTGTAGTAGAAGGGTCTTGGGTTGAGTTACTATAGCAAACGGGTAGACTTATACCCGAAATCACCCCTTTCTTCTTCTGTTGAATGAGGGTACGGGTGGATCTGAAATTGAACCTGAAAGCACTCTTTCTTTCTTCTATTGGATGCGGGTGTAGATTAGGTTTATTTGAAACGCACTTGGCTTGATCTCCTTCTTCTTCCTGTGCTTCGATGTGTTCAGGCGACTCACATAGAGGTGTGACTGGCAGAACCCTAGCCGAGGGTATGGAGGTCGGTCGAGGGCAGGACCGAGGGGAGATGGCCGTGGAGATTCGGGCGATGGCTCGTGCTTAAGGCAGCGCCAGGAGAGGAGACGTGAGGAGGAAGAAGATGGTGGTTGTGGTTGATGTCGGAGTTCATCAACGGTGACTTGCGGAGGAAAAGGAGAGGGGTTGGGATGTATATGTGAGAGAAAAGAGGGGGAAGTTGGGTTTGTTTAGTTTAGAATTATGGAGGAGGGGAGATGGGAGAGAGGGAGGGGCACTGCTGGCTCTTTGGTGGAGAGAGAGGAGGGAGAGATTGAGAGAGAATGTGAGAGGCTGTTCCTTTGTTGTTGCCCACGCGAGCGAGGGAGGAAGACAGAGTTGGGGATGATGTTGAGGGGTGCAGGTGATTTGCAGAGGGCGGGGAGAGAGAATGTAATTAGGTTTTGTTTTGTTTTGTTTTGTTTTGTTTCAGAGATAGGATAGGATTTAATCTTAACAAATTGAGATAACAAATTTAATTAACACAAAATAAATTTAATTCAAAATTCTTCATTATATTATTCGTCCAACTAATTCAAGAGTCTTTAAATAAGTTTTACAAATCTGAGTTCCCAAACCACAACCGATGTAGTACTAAATAAAAAGAAATACAATATTTAACTCGTAATAACCCAAAATACAATAAAAAGAGAAAATACATGAAAATGCATAAAAAAAATCTTCAACAGCTCGAGTCAATCTGGACTGAGATTCTTTCCCGTGCTTCAGCACCTGATGTCCGCATCACTCCATTTCAACGATGAACATAGAATTGGGATCATTTTGGAGGTCATGACCCTTTGGAAAATTAATCTTAAGCATATCATCGATATGGTCCTCATGAGTGCTCAGCCAAGGATTGAAATCATCATTTTCGAGCATAAAATCTAGATCAATCTGGAGGCCAGGATCCTGTGAGAAAAGAATTTCCTCCATGCTAATATTTTCATCTGATGGATTGAGTGCAGCTGAGCTGAGATTAGTGTTTTGAGATGCGCTCGGAGTTGTCGACTCCTGCCTCTGCGCTATACTTGGAGATTGAACCTGCAATGGGATTGGAGCTAGAGAACTTCTATGTTTTTCGTTTGGTTGCCTCTCCATGTCCCTCCCCAAATACTTCTTTTCTTATAGATGACACAATAAGAGTTATCATTTTCCTGCACATAAATATATATGGGACCACTTCAAACTCCTCGTGGTAGAATTGAAAGCTAATCAAATCAATAACAATCATTCACCATGTATGATTTTGAAAAGCAAGAGGAGCATGTTTGATTAGAAAAAGGAAAATTAGTACTATAGCATGCATGTTTTTTTCTTAAGAAAATATTTCTTTTTACCCCTCGCTTATGACGGGTGTACTCCCTCATTTTCAATCCGTTTTTCATTCGTTGATTGTCCACAAAGTCATACTCTTGTTTGTATCCGACAATGTTTTTGCCTTCGTCTCTGATCTCTTCTATCTTCTTGAAGGAATGCCACTTCCCGAAGGCGTTTCTACGAGGTGGATTACTCTTCTGATCAGGAGGGTACTCATTAATATATTTGAACTCTTCACTTCGATTGCCATCTGCAAATATATGCATGTGTTAAATATGAGAAACAATAATGCAAATTCAGTTTATTGAGCTTCAAGTGCACAATCTAGTACTAGTTTAGTGTCAAAAGTTAGACGAAAGAAATACATGCAAATTTAAAGGCTACACACTTTGTTTTGTAACTTTCAGGTAAAAAGTATACTTCACTCAACAATTAGTAAAGAGACAGAACAAGAACTGATGAAAATGTTTGTGTTGAGTAAAAGACAGTGTTAGGATGAAAAATGCTGGAGGAGCACTAAACATCTATTGATGTTTTGAAAGAAAAATAGAAGAATAAAAAGAGAAAAAGAGGAAAAAAAAAAAAAAAAAAAAAAGGAGATAACCTCTGTTAAAAAACAAGTAATACTCAAAGAGAGACAACTAATAATTTGCACGTTAGACATAGAGAGGCAGAGAAAGAGCTTACCATGCAGATTGTTCGGATTTTGATTGAAGATGTTGTTGATTCGAGGAAATTGGCCTGGCGATTGAAGTTGCCGGCAACTCTCTCTGTCTCTGTACAGGATTTTTGATGACCTCATTCTTCTTCTTCTTCTCCTTCTCCTTCTCCTCTTCCTCTTTCTTGCAACAATTTGAAATTTTTGATTTGTCCTGAGAAAGCATTGCCATTGCCAAATGATTTATAGAGACGATCTTGAGCTCATTCCTCATCTCTGTAGCTCCCCATTAGAGATGATCTTGAGCTCATTCCTCATCTCTGTAGCTCCCCATTGGATCATATAACTAGACATGGCATTTAGTTCTGCATGTCACTTTCCATTCCTCATCTTTATATCCATATATGAGAGATCATAAAATATAATGAGCCCCTGATTTTCTTTCCTCACTTTAAGCAGAGTGAGTCAGATTTGGAACAATGTCCATTCTTCTGTCATCTTCTTCTCCTCACATGTTTACTTCCCCATTTCATTTCAAAAGTTTGACCATTAATCATCTTCTTTGAAAGTCAAAGTTGCAACTTGGGTTTCCAATTAACCAACCCTTCACTAGATTCCAGCGAATCTAAAGCCAAATATTTGTGAAGTTAAAATGATCAGTTATAATAATTTACTCCATCTCTTCTATATCTTTATACGCAAAATCCTTATTTCTATGCTCCACAGTATCAGTCTCACTAACACACTGCGTCTCTTCTTGAAAAATCTCTTCAAGACCGGGCGGGCTGCGACCATTCAACGAGAAAAAGAACAAGTTATAACTTCTGGACTGATGGGTTAAGTTGCAGACCTGGTTATTTACTCCTATGTTAATCTGAAATATCTCCAAGAAAAGTAACTATTAATAATGAAAAATCACACGATTCCATGTCTTTTTTACTCATGAATTAAGTAATTACACAAAATATGTAACGATTCTCAAAGTAAACTCTGTGAAAACTCCACGGTGAGTCACTCTATGGTGACCACCTAATTTAAGTATGTAGATTAAGATGAACGGTTCGGATTATACATGGGGTGGCTCACCATAGAGTTTTTAAGAAACTTAATTTGAGAACCGTCCTCGTAAGATCATTTCCCTACATGTGAGTGTAATGTAATGGGGCTTTCGAATATGAGGCTCGGTTCTTTTCTTAAATAAATAAAAATGTAACAAATAAACGAAGAGAAGTCAAGATAAAAGAGTAAATCGAAAGAAAACAATGGTACAAATACATTTTTCCTTTAAATAAACTTCATGGCCCAACTTCTACTGGCCACTAACGGAAGTCTCTCTGGGTTTGTTTTTTTTTGGGTGGGGCACCCTGTGGCATTTTGCTAGTGGTGGGAACTGATGGATTGTTATTCAAAGTGTTCCTGAAGTGATGGATTGTGATCCAAAGTGTTCCTCATCTCTGTAGCTCTTGCAAGATATTCCAAAACCTGCAATCTATGACCTTCCTTTCCTCATGGGCAAATCAATTTCAGAGGTGATGATGATGATGCCCTAGATTCCATGTGTTATGCATGCCTCTGTGATTTGTCATTTCCCCACATTTAGTCTCTAGAATATATCAAAAATAATTTAATTACCTAGCTGTCATCTTCTGACCCTCTCTTCCACATTAAATAAATAAAAAGCTAGCCGTTAGCTTTTCTCTTGCTCTATATTATTTGCCCATCCATCAAGCGGAGAGAGAGATAAATTTGTGTCCTTTTAAAAAGATTTGACTCCGAATTCTTTCCGTTCAAATTCAACTCTTCGACATTCAAATACAAGATCCACTTTGTTGTAGTTGATTTATATTATTTCAAGTATCTATAAACAAATAATCAAATGTTTTGAATACTTTTTACCCATATATTAAATAGGGGGCAAATTGACAGCCTAAATAGTTTAACTGTGTAGAACATTTAAAACTTAACAAAAATTGGTTTGTAGGAATTTTAAAATGTTTAGATCATAGTGAAACGATGGGATCGAGAATTTATATGTCAAAAGACAAAAATCTAACCAACTCACTAGTTTCGCCTGTTCATTTTGCATCGGATGAGCAAAAAGTATTAAAAACACTTGAGTTTTTATTTATAAATACTTGAAATATTATAGATCAATTTCAACGAAGTGGATCATGCATTCAAATGTTGGAGGGTTGATTTGATGGGACGGGCTCAAATCTTTTTAGAAGGATACGTGTGTGTGTGAAGTCTTAAATATATTCGATCTTGCTGGGTAGAAAGATGGAAGGAAAAAACATTTGATTTTTTTTCCCCTGAAGACCACGTAAATGGTTGGATTGGGTGGAGATATGAGATAGATTCGATTATTCAAAATGTTTAAATAAAAGTTTTTCGTTTCGGAGTGGAAGTAAACAGTCAGCCAACCAACTGACGCCATTTTATTCGCCAATACATTTGTCTGGTCGTCACCAAAATTCGTTATGTTGAGGGTGCCGCCAATCAACAAATAATAAGCAACGAAGAAAGGCAGTCTCTCTCTCTCTCTCACACACATTCACGCTGTCTTGTTTGCTGGTTTGTTTTGTCAGTGTTCCAGCAATTTAGGCTATTCCCCACAGTGGGCCCCACCCCACCGCAAAGATCACAGGTCAGCTGCAATAGAAGAATTCATGAAAACTCCATGTGCGCATGGGTCCGCCACCGATTCCCTTGCGTGCCGCCTTTCTTGTCAAACAAAATGCCAGCGCAAGGTTTTATCAGAAATGAGCTCAATAAATGATTCTGCAAAAGTCTTTTTTTAACAAGAAAAATCATTTTTAATCCTCTGACAAAAAATCTCCGTCACAAAAAATATCTCTACTTGTTTTTTAATGTCAAATTCCTCCAAATATCAATTTTGTTCACCCACTTCCTTGCTACTATACTTCCTTATGTCGGTAACAGTAGAGGCGGACCCAGGAATAAATTTTGAAGCGGGCTATAATTTTTAATAACCTGTGCTTATGAATTATATGAATTTATTAAAAAAATAAAATAATATTTTTCACTAAATCAGAGGTAAAACTAGAAATAAATTTGTCAAAAGAAAAGTAAAATAGAAAGAAGTTTAAGACAATATATGAGGGGAAAAAGATTTAAGAAATATATGAAAAACTGGGCCGGGCTGTAGCCCGGCCCAACTAGCCAATAGGTCCGCCCCTGGGTAACAGATTTGAGGTTAGATGTCCAGAATGCCCTCCTTGTGGCCCTGATGAAGATTCGAACAAATGCCCCGCACGTGCAGAAAAAAAATGCAAGCTCAGAAACTAGCCATGTTAAGTCGAATTTATCTTTCTGTAGCTGTGGTATAAGATTTACTTTAAATAAAGCTTTGAATTTTTATGAATTCTTCTTTAAATAAAGATATGAATAATGTAAATTTGTATTAAAATTTGTAATGAGTTTCTTGTAAAAAGAATCCCGATGTGAAGCCGGTACAATTCTATTTGAATTTTCTTTTGTTAACTAATCTTATTCATTTCTTTTTTCACAAATTCAAATGAAGAAAAAATATATATTATAAAATTCTTTTCAATCTCATCCATTATCTCTTATCGTATCTTTTCAAATTCTACCTCTTTTTTTAAATTTCAATTCAAATCCTTATCTTAACCATCACCTCAGAACTTTAGTTACAAAATCAAATGACAAAAAAAAAAAAGAAAAAGATAAAAAAAATATTTTCTTTTTCCCTCTCCTCTCTCTCTCCCCTACGTGACCAGCACTGACTCTTTCTTCTTTTTCTCTCTCCTTGTGGCCCCACCTGGTTCCCACTTACTATCACTCCTCTCTTTCTTCTTTCTTTTTCTCTATTCCTTTAACCTGAAGCACGTAAAACCCATCAGGTTTCCCTTTTCCTCTTGCTCAAAGCCCAACATGGTTCTCCCCACCCTCCATCGAACAACTCCATCACTAACACCGGCAGCATCAATTCTCAAGCCCACATGAATCCCTCTGCCCTCGTCTCCTTGATCTCAACAACAAGCTTTGTCCTCCTTGTGATCTCGAGATTCAGATCTCGACCCTCTATCATCATCTTTCCCCTTCACGTCCGCTAGTCATCACCGACGGCTGCTCCTCAATCCTCCTTCTCGTCGCCTGCATGTCATCGACCTTCCTGCAGCACCTTTCCCTCTTTCACTGCTCCGAAAGCCCCCACTGGATCTTCCTCGTCGCTTCCTCACGGCCACTCCCAACCTGACCTCGGCCTTCTATTTGTTCGTCTTCGCAATTGGAGCGTGGCCAACCTCGTATCGTCGCTCGTCTGGATTCATTTCCTTTTGCGCAACCTGATCCAAGTCTACGTCTCTTGCACTAACAGCTCTCAATCGTGCCCTCATTATGCTACTTCTAGCACACATCCAGAGCTCAGTCGAGCAATTTCCTAAGCACATGTTCAGGCAAATCAATCAACCTGCAAGCAACCACAACATTAGACAATGCATACAGAGCATCAGTTCAACAAGAAGACAACAATGATTCAATACATCAACAAGTACAAATTCATCTACAATAAGAATTGCAGCAAGTATGACATTAGTCCAGTGCAATTCAACAACATAATAAGATCAACAAGCCCAACAAACAAGATCAACAACAAACAAGATCAACTGTGAACATCATATATACTCGACAGGGTCGAGTTCTTCTCACCCGACGAGAATAATAGGGACATCGAGCCAACTCTATTTTGATTTTGAGTCCGAGTCTATAATTTTTATCTTTATTGAGTCGAGTAAATTTTGTTTTATTTAGTAGTCTTTTTTTTCTTGTTTTTTTAGTCTCACATCGATTATGTGGAGAAAACTCAATAGTTATAAGTCTATTTAAAGATTACAATGCTTTCAATAAAAAGTAAACTAGAATTTTGAGAAAATTTATTTGAGTTGTTCTTGAAAATCACCTAGAGGGGGGGTGAATAGGTGATAATGCTAATCAATGCACAATTAAAATTTATGATGCAACAATTACCCAAGACAAGATGAATAGAGCAATGAATGTAAAGAGTAAGTAATAAGAGCAATGAAAGTAGAGTAAGAAACAAGAGCAAGTAAACCAAACGCAAATACCGAGAATTGTTATCGAGGTTCGAGCACCCAACTCTACTTCCCCGCCTTCCCCAGAAGGATTACTAACTACTTTCACTATCACAAAGATATCACAAATACACCGGAGTACCCAACTCCACAATCTCAAGTACAAGCAATCTCTTAGTAGTCAAAAGACCACAAACTTTCTCTTGAAAAATTCTCTTCCCTTACAAGGTCCTTAGAGAACAACGAGTATGATTTGAAGCTCTTGTGTGCAAAGGAAAAGAAAAAGAAATCAGAGAATTCTTGAAAACACTTCAGAAAATGAGAGAGAATTTCAGCACAAAAACCAAGAAACCAAGCTCTTTTGAATGCCTTAAACTCTTGAAATTTTTTCTTGTAATGATTAGTTATTGAACCTCTCCCCAAACACCCCTATTTATAGGAGAGGGCTAGGGTTTGGAGATAAAACATATTTAAGGCTAATCAGAAGATATTAAATTCAAAACATGTCATTAAAACATACTTAAGTGGGAAAAAGACAAAATTTAAACCAGCTTAGGAAATAGTCGTTACTGTTCAAACGGCTACCTCGGTCGATCGGTCGGTCGACCGCAAGTTCAAAAATAAGAGCCGTTGCCGGCTCCCGGTCGACCGCCCGGTCGACCGTGCAACGTGCACACGGATACGCACGGCTGCCAGAACCTCGGTCGACTGGGTCTGTCGACCGGCTTGACCTGACACAGGTCGGTCGACTGGGCCGGTCGACCGTTTCAGGTCAAAACCCAAAACAAAAACAGAATTTTGAAGAGAATAGATTTTTAATCAAATATTTTTGAACAGGGATATGTATTAAAACAAGAAAATGATTTTGTAGCCAGAATATTAAATACTAAAATATTTTGTACATATAATAAGTAATAAACTTAGAAATAAGATGTGTGCAAAAACGTGTGTGATAGAGCTTCAAACCTATTCACTATTCTTTAACAAAACTATAAAACTAGAAACAACTCTACTGATATATCTTGAGCAATCTTGAAGTCTTGAGCCATGCAATGCCTTGCTAGAGCCTTCTCTGTTGGCCTAAGGTTACAATCACCCGTTTTTAGTGTGTTTTGATGATTACAAAACATATTAGTTATTTGTACTAATATTATTTATTGGCTAAGTGTGTTTCAGGGTTCTAACTCAACTAGAAGGTTTCTTCCCTAAAGGAAGGTGTTTTGGACTCAAGTCAACTCATTTTGGGCTCAAGAATCAAGTTTTGAAGATCGTATGGTGAAAGCCCTCTTGAAGCACTTGTAGTACTTAGAACCAATGTAAGAATTAGATTGTTAAAGTTTGAGTTTTGGAAATTGGCTCTAGGATACACACACACGTTTTTGTATTCAAGTTTTCATGGTCAAAACTTTTGTTTCATGCCTCAGTATATATATACATGACCCTAAGTTTTACAAAAATGAATATCATGTTTAGATCATGTATGTATACTCTTTCCAGCATATTACTTAGTTTTCGTTACTTCAAAACATTTTTACAAAATTTCCCAAGTTCAGAATTCTGCTGTTTTTCTGTTTCAGGCTAGACCGGCCGACCGGCCCGGTCGACCGGCACCTGCACAGGACATGCACGATTGTGCATATCTGTCGGCCGACCGCCCGGGTCGACCGACTGACTGTAGTCTTGCTCTCGGGTTTTCTGGGTCGACCGCCGGGTCGACCGCCCGTAGAAAACTGTGTTTTTCTTTTAGAGGACGGTCGACCCTGGGGTCGACCGGAGCCCAACGGCTCTTTTCAGCTGAGTGGACGGTCGACCCGGGCGGTCGACCGCCAGGCCTGCAAAAGCCCAACGGCTCTTTCCTCTTTTGTGCAATTCTGAAATCTGTCTTTTTAATCTGTTTTGGCAGACTTTTTCTGAGGTTTTGGAGATCTTTTTCAGAGCAAATAAGCTTAAAATAAATTGTTTTTAACCTATTTCTCTCCCTATAAATAGAGGAGAAGAGTCTCTTGCAAAATATCAAGAAAAATCCTCTAGTTTTCTAAGTTTTCAAAAGAGAAGAAAAGTTTTTAAGCTCTCCATTTTCCATTCTTTCTTGAGCTTGTTTTCAGTTGTGTTCTCTAGCAAAAATCATCTCTACAACTGAGTTTTCTCACTACACTTCTTAGAGCCAAAAATTCCCTACTCAATCTATAAGGAAGTTGTAAAAGAGTGAGAGTTTGTAAGAAGTTTAGTGATCTTGTTGTGATCACTTTGGTTACTTGTGTTCTTCTTGTTCTTGTGGAGACACCTCTTCGGTAGAGGTTCTTGTAAGTGGTGGAGCTCGGTGCTCGGGTCTTCGGTAGACCGTTGTAATCGTCCTCGGTGGATAGTGGAAACCCTTCACGGAGGTGAAGGCGGGGAGTAGAGCGGTGGCTCGAACCTCGAAATAAACATCTTGTGTTTGCGATTGCTTTGTGTCCATATTGCTTTAAATTTCTCTTGCACTCTATTGCTTTAACTTACTTGCTTGAGATCTAGTTTTCTTACCTTGTGTTATTGCCTCTAGTTTGTGATACTTGTGATATATCTTGTGTGCATTTCATCATTGCATATTATTCATTCTTTGTTCGATCAATTCTCATACAACAAGGTTGCATTGCGCACCTCTAACCTATTCAAGGGGAATTGGGAGGAAGGAGTTCAGAACCCTTCACGGGGTATTCGGCTCTTAGTCTTGTTTTGAGAGATCGTTGCATCATTCATTTATCTTAGTTTTTAAAAGATTGTTAGATTAGCAATTACACCTATTCACCCCCCCTCTATGTGTTTTTCAATTGGTATCAGAGCTTGGACTCTAGGCTTTTGGCTTAACAACCTTAGAGAGATTCTAATATTGCTAATCATTTCATTCATTCTCACTTAGTAAAAATGGCCGATGGAATTAAAACCCCTCCTAAGTTTGATGGACTTAACTTTCCCATATGGAAGGTTAAGATGACCGTTTTCTTGCAATCTCTAGGAAGTCGAGTTGCAAAGGCCGTGACCAAACCCTTTAGTGCACCCCCGGTGATGAATCCACTTGGTCCGAAATTGAGACTAAGGAATTTGATGCCAATGCTAGGGCTCATTATGCACTCCTTCAAGCCCTTAATGATGATGATATAGCTAGAGTTATTCATTGCAAGTCCGCATATGAAATTTGGACACATTTGCTAGTTACTCATGAAGGGACCTCACAGGTGAAGAGGGCTAAGATAGACCTTCTTCGGTCCCAATATGAAAACTTTTGCATGCAAGAAAATGAAACCATAAATGATATGGTTACAAAATTTACTAAGATTACTAATGGACTTTCTTCTCTAGGTGATGGTATTGACAATGACCAAAGAGTAAGAAAGATCATCCGGGCTCTTCCTCCTTCATGGGAAGTAAAAGCAACAACCTTGAAGGAACTCAATGACAAGGAGGAGATGGAGCTAATTGGTCTCATTGGGAACCTCAAAACCCATGAGATGGAGAGGAAAGCAAGGGAGGACATGGCTCCTTCCAAGAAGAAGACTATAGCCTTCAAAAGTCAATCCACACACTCCGACGAAGATGATGAAGAAGAAGATGACGAAGAGCTTTCACTTCTTGTAAAGAACGTCCGGAGGATGTATAACAAGGCTAAATTCCAAGGAAGAAGGAGATGGCAAGGAGGCAAAGAAGAAAGAAAGATTATTTGCTTCAATTGCCAAAGACCGGGACACATTGTTGCGGAGTGCCCGGATAAAGTAAAGCCCTCCACCTCAAAGAAACCCTTCAAGAAGAAAGCAATGAAAGCTACATGAGATTCCGAGAGCGAATCCGAGGAGGAGATTGATACCGCCAACATGTGCTTCATGGCTAATGAAAGCACAAGCAAGGTAACCCCTTCCACTTCTCTTAATGATGAACTTTTCATGGATGAACTAGGAGAAGCTTTTGTAGAATTATCACATAACTATGATTTTCTTAAGAAAAAGTATTTAAAAATGAAAAAGGAAAATGAATCTCTTAATCATCAAGTTCTTACTCTTTCTAAAGAAAAAGATGAATTACTTTCCACTCTTGTTTCCACCCAAAAAGATTTTGACAAATATAAGATTTCTTGTAAAGGCAAGTCCCCACTAATTGATTCTAATGAGATTACCATGCTTAAAGAAAGAATAGACTCATTAGGAATTGTTTTGAAAAATTGTGAATTTGATAAGAAGAAGATAGAGGCCATGTTTCCTAAGAAACAAGCCCCTAAGAAAAATGTTTACCATGCTCATGCTCATGTTCATACCACACAACCTTTACATCGTGGCAAACCCCCAAAACATGCTCACACTTCACACACACATCATGCATTCATGTATGGAAGAGTGTTCTCATGTTCACATTGTGGGTGGAAAGGGCACTTAGCTAATTTTTGCTATGATAGACTAAGTGCATCTTGTCATAACGTTTGGGTTCGAAGCACTAACTTTCAAGGACCCAAGAAAATTTGGGTATCAAAGTCAACAATTTTGTTAAATGATGTAGGTACCTTCCAAGGCCCAACGACGTAGAGGATTGCGGTATCTTGATAGTGGTTGCTCAAGGCACATGACTTGGGACATCAACAACTTTGCAACCCTATCAAGATACCATGAAGGTGGCACCGTCACCTTCGGAGATGATGCCAAGGGTAAAATCATCGGTATTGGTAATGTAAAACTCGGCACATCCCCTTTAATCGAGAATGTAGTTTTAGTTGATGGACTCAAGCATAACCTCTTGAGTGTTAGTCAACTTTGTGATAAAGGTTTTGATGTTGTTTTTGATAATGTAGTTTGTAAAGTAATTGATAGAATATCTAATACTTGTGTATTTTCCGGTTTTCGTGAAAGTAATGTTTATATGATAGATATGTCTAATATGTCGTGTAATATTACTTGTTTAAAAGCCCTCGATGACGACTCTTGGTTGTGGCATAGAAGATTATGCCATATTTCATTTGACCATATATCTAGGTTAAACACAAAGGAAATGGTGAAAGGTATTCCTTGTTTGAATTTTGAAAAGGACCGAGTTTGTGACGCATGTCAATTTGGGAAACAAACTAAGTCTTCTTTCAAGTCAATTAAGGATATCATGACATCACGTCCTTTGGAGCTAATCCATATGGATCTATTTGGCCCTACACAAACCAAAAGTCTAAGTGGGAATAGATTTGCATTTGTTTTGGTTGATGACTTTTCACGGTTTACTTGGGTTTTCTTTCTTGAACACAAAAATCAAGCATTTTCATATTTCTAAACTTTTAAGAAAAGAGTTGAAAAAGAAAAAGATGTTTCAATTTTAAGGATAAGAAGTGATAGAGGAGGTGAATTCATTAACCTACCCTTTACCACTTTTTGTGAAGAACATGGAATAAAGCATGAACTTTCTTGTCCTAGAACTCCACAACAAAATGGAGTAGTTGAACGGAAAAATTGAACTTTACAAGAGATGGCTAGGACAATGCTAAGTGAATATGGTCTACCACATTATTTGTGGGCCGAGGCCGTTAATACATCATGCTATATATCAAATCGTGTTTTCTTGTGTAAAAATACTTCAAAAACTTCTTTTGAAATGTACTTTTCTAGAAAGCCAAATGTTTCATATTTCAAGGTTTTTGGATGCAAATGTTTTGTTTTAAATACAAAAGATAATTTAGAAAAATTTGATGCTAGATCTTATGAGGCAATTTTTGTGGGTTATTCTAATACAAGTAAGGCTTATAGAATCTTCAATAGATCATCTTTGACTATTGAGGAATCTATACATGTTAAGTTTGAAGAATCTAACTTGTTTGTTAAGAATATTGTAGAAATAGATGCATTGGATGAAGGCTTGGAGAAAGTGACCTTGGAGGATACACCTACTATGGGAGACAAGCCAAAGGATGATGAAGGAAGTGATGCATTGGAAGAGGCTCAAGGAAATGAAATTAAATCAATTGAAGTGAAGCCTACTCAACAACTTTCAAAGGATTGGAGATACAATCCTCATCATCCCAAGGACCTCGTCATAGGTGAAGTATCAAAAGGGGTAACCACTCGCTCTAAACTTCATGATTTTTGTGGTCATTATGCATTTATTTCTCATGTTGAACCCAAGAACGTCCTCGAAGCCGAGGCCGATTCATATTGGTTGCTAGCCATGCAAGAGGAACTCAATCAATTTGAGCGCAACCAAGTTTGGCACCTTGTTCCTAGGCCCCACGATAGACCAACAATTGGTACTAAGTAGATCTTTAAGAACAAGTTGGATGAATCGGGTAACGTTGTTAGGAATAAAGCTAGGTTAGTTGCCCAAGGTTACACTCAAATCGAAGGAATCGATTTTGAAGAAATCTTTGCACCCGTGGCACGGCTTGAGGCCATACGGATGACACTAACATTTGCCTCATATAAAGATTTTAAATTGTTTCAAATGGATGTTAAAAGTGCTTTTCTAAATGGTTTTATTGAAGAGAAAGTGTATGTTGAACAACCCCCGGGTTTATTGATCCTACACATCCGGATTTTGTGTTTAAATTAGATAAAGCTCTTTATGGTTTAAAACAAGCCCCTAGGGCTTGGTATGAAAGACTTTCCTCATTTTTAATTTCAAATGGTTTTAAGAAAGGAAAAATTGATACAACATTGTTTACAAAACATGTAGAAAATGATATTCTTATTGTGCAAATTTATATAGATGATATTATTTTTGGGTCTACTAATGAATCTCTTTGCCAAGCTTTTGAATCATGCATGAAGGAAGAATTTGAAATGTCTATGATGGGGGAACTCAACTATTTCCTTGGACTCCAAATCAAGCAAAGGAAGGATGGGATCTTCATCAATCAAGCCAAGTACACGAAGGAATTAATCAAAAGGTTCGGGCTTGAAGGATCTAAAGTGAGCAAAACTCCCATGGCAACAACTACCAAGCTTGACAAGGATGAACAAGGTAAAAGTGTAGACATTAAGTTTTATTGTAGCATGATTGGTAGTTTTTTGTATTTGACGGCTAGTAGGCCGGATATTATGTTTTCCGTTTATCTTTGTGCACGTTTTCAATCTTGTCCTAAAGAGTCTCATATAATTGCGGTTAAACGCATAATTAGATACCTTAAGGACACTATTGAAATGGGTTTGTGGTATCCGAAAACCGGCCAATTTTCAATGACGAGTTTTTCGGATGCCGACTATGCGGGTTGTAGGGTAGATAGGAAGAGCACAAGTGGAACATGTCAATTTTTAGGTAATTGTCTTGTATCTTGGTCTTCCAAAAAGCAAAATTCGGTAGCCCTTTCAACCGCCGAGGCGGAGTATGTTGCAGCCGGAGCTTGTTGTGCAAAGTTCTTTGGATGAAACATACTCTCCTCGACTATGATTTACACTTTGATCATGTTAAAATATTTGTGATAATACTAGTACTATTCACATGACAAAGAATGCAAATCAACATAGTAAAACCAAACACATTGACATTAGGTATCACTTTCTTAGAGATCATTATGAGAAAGGTGATATTGATATAGACTATGTTTCTACCGATTTTCAACTTGCCGATATTTTTACTAAACCTTTAGACTATGCTAGATTCTCTTTTATTTGTGGTGAGTGAATGTTTGCATTATGGATTCTTAAAGATAAATTTTTTAATGTTTTGTTCGCTTTGTTTAACCCTTTTTGATGTATGACAAAAAGGGGAGAGAAAAGAAAAAGAGTTTTGTTTATTGTGTTTTGTTTATTGTGTATTTTGATGTATTTGAGTTTTTAACAAAACTATGTGTTTTCAATGCCTTATGTATTTAGCTTTTCATAGTCATTCTTGATACATAGCATTATTTGAGGGGAGCTTTCCAAGCTCTTCTTCCATTATTGTTTAAAATAACTTATATGTTTTGTCATCATCAAAAAGGGGGAGATTGTTGGCCCAAGGTTACAATCACCCGTTTTTAGTGTGTTTTGATGATTACAAAACATATTAGTTATTTGTACTAATATTGTTTATTGACTAAGTGTGTTTCAGGGTTCTAACTCAACTAGAAGGTTTCTTCCCTAAAGGAAGGTGTTTTGGACTCAAGTCAACTCATTTTGGGCTCAAGAATCAAGTTTTGAAGATCGTATGGTGAAAGCCCTCTTGAAGCACTTGTAGTACTTAGAACCAATGTAAGAATTAGATTGTTAAAGTTTGAGTTTTGAAAATTGGCTCTAGGATACACACACACGTTTTTGTATTCAAGTTTTCATGGTCAAAACTTTTGTTTCATGCCTTAGTATATATATACATGACCCTAAGTTTTACAAAAATGAATATCATGCTTAGATCATGTATGTATACTTTTTCCAGCATATTACTTAGTTTTCTTTACTTCAAAACATTTTTATAAAATTTCCCAAGTTCAGAATTCTGCTGTTTTTCTGTTTCAGGCTAGACCGGCCGACCGGCCCGGTCGACCGGCACCTGCACAGGACATGCACGATTGTGCATGTCTGTCGGCCGACCGCCCGGGTCGACCGACTGACTGTAGTCTTGCTCTCGGGTTTTCTGGGTCGACCGCCGGGTCGACCGCCCGTAGAAAACTGTGTTTTTCTTTTAGAGGACGGTCGACCCTGGGGTCGACCAGAGCCCAACGGCTCTTTTCAGCTGAGTGGACGGTCGACCCGGGCGGTCGACCGCCAGGCCTGCAAAAGCCCAACGGCTCTTTCCTCTTTTGTGCAATTCTGAAATCTATCTTTTTAATCTGTTTGGCAGACTTTTTCTGAGGTTTTGGAGATCTTTTTCAGAGCAAATAAGCTTAAAATAAATTATTTTTAACCTATTTCTCTCCCTATAAATAGAGGAGAAGAGTCTCTTGCAAAATACCAAGAAAAATCCTCAAGTTTTCTAAGTTTTCAAAAGAGAAGAAAAGTTTTTAAGCTCTCTATTTTCCATTCTTTCTTGAGCTTGTTTTCAGTTGTGTTCTCTAGCAAAAATCATCTCTACAACTGAGTTTTCTCACTACACTTCTTAGAGCCAAAAATTCCCTACTCAATCTATAAGGAAGTTGTAAAAGAGTGAGAGTTTGTAAGAAGTTTAGTGATCTTGTTGTGATCACTTTGGTTACTTGTGTTCTTCTTGTTCTTGTGGAGACACCTCTTCGGTAGAGGTTCTTGTAAGTGGTGGAGCTCGGTGCTCGGGTCTTCGGTAGACCGTTGTAATCGTCCTCGGTGGATAGTGAAAACCCTTCACAGAGGTGAAGGCGGGGAGTAGAGCGGTGGCTCGAACCTCGAAACAAACATCTTGTGTTTGCGATTGCTTTGTGTCCATATTGCTTTAAATTTCTCTTGCACTCTATTGCTTTAACTTACTTGCTTGAGATCTAGTTTTCTTACCTTGTGTTATTGTCTCTAGTTTGTGATACTTGTGATATATCTTGTGTGCATTTCATCATTGCATATTATTCATTCTTTGTTCGATCAATTCTCATACAACAAGGTTGCATTGCGCACCTCTAACCCATTCAAGGGGAATTGGGAGGAAGGAGTTCAGAACCCTTCACGGGATATTCGACTCTTAGTCTTGTTTTGAGAGATCGTTGCATCATTCATCCATCTTAGTTTTTAAAAGATTGTTAGATTAGCAATTACACCTATTCACCCCCCCTCTAGGTGTTTTTTCATTCTCTTCTATGTTCCTTTTATGATGTGCAAATCGCCTTCTTTGCTTCATGAACCTAGAAGTTTCTGCAATAGCTAAGCAATGACCTCCAAATATGGTACTAACCTGAAACTTATCTTGAACAGACTTATTAGTACCAAATAGCTCTTATTTGGTTTGTCATCATCAAAACTCAACAATTGGAGAGTGTAACTTTTTGGGCCAACAATCTCCCCCTTTTTGATGATGACAAAACAAATAGGTTATAAGCAAAACTATAGGGGAGGAGAAGTCTCCCCCTCAAATTATGCTATTATGAAAACAATGTAAGGTGCAAGCAAAAATCATAAGACTAAAAACCATGAAATAAAATACTTGCAAAAACACTTAAACTCAAAACCAAGAATTTATAACAAAAACCAAAAACAAGTATAAGCTCATATGGAACCAAAACCATATGAACTCATATTTTTATCATAAAAAAAAAACTCATTCTCCCCCTTTTTGTCATGCATCAAAAAGGGTTATGAAAACATTTTTATTCAATAACACAAACATTAAGTTCACCACAAATGAAAGAAAATCTAGCAAAATCAAGTGGTTTAGTGAAAATATCGGCTAGTTGCAAATCCGTAGAAACATAACAATATCTATATCTCCTTTCTCAAAATGATCTCTAAGAATGTGATATCTAATCTCAATTTACTTGGTCTTACTATGTTGATTTGCATTCTTTGTCATGTGTATAGTACTAGTATTATCACAAAATATTTTTATATGGTTATAATGCAAATCATAATCAAGGAGAGTATGTTTCATCCAAAGGATTTTTGCACAACAAGCCCCCGCGGCAACATACTCCGCCTCGGCGGTTGAGAGAGCTACGGAATTTTGTTTCCTAGAGGACCATGAAACAAGACAATTACCAAGAAATTGACATGTTCCACTAGTACTCTTTCTATCTACTCTACAACCCGCATAGTCGGCATCCGAATAACTCGTCATTGAGAATCTCTGGTTTTCGGATACCATAGACCCATTCCAATTGTGCCCTTAATATAACGAATAATGCGTTTTACCGCAATAAGATGGGACTCCTTAGGACACGATTGAAATCTAGCACAAAGACACACACTAAACATGATGTCCGACCTACTTGCCGTCAAATATAAAAGACTACCTATCATGCTTCTATACAATTAATATCAACATTTTTACCTTGGTCATCCTTATCAAGCTTGGTTGTAGTTGCCATGGGAGTGTTGCAAACTTTAGAGTCTTCAAGTCCAAACTTCTTTACGAGTTCCTTTGCATATTTGGCTTGATATATGAAGTTCCATCTTTCAATTGCTTGATTTGGAGTCCAAGAAAGAATTCAATTCACCCATGGAAGACATTTCAAATTCACATTGCATAATCTTTTCAAACTCCTTGCATAAAAACTCATTAGTAGAACCAAAAATTATATCATCAACATAAATTTGCACAATTAAAATGTCATTATCAATATGCTTAGTAAAAAGAGTTGTGTCTACTTTACCTTTAACAAAATCATTTGAAATGAGAAAATTAGAAAACCTTTCATACCAAGCTCTTGGAGCTTGTTTCAATCCATACAAAGCTTTATCAAGTTTAAAAACAAAATTAGGATGAACATGATCACACAAACCGGGAGGTTGTTCAGCATAAACTTCTTCATTTATAAAACCATTCAAAAATGCACTTTTCACATCCATTTGAAAAAGTTTAAAATTTTTGAAAGATGCAAAAGCTAGTGTTATCTGTATGGCTTCAAGCGTGCTACGGGTGCAAAGGTCTCCTCAAAGTCAATTCCTTCAACTTGAGTGTAACCTTAGGCCACTAACCTAGCTTTATTCCTGATGACATTTTCGGACTCATCCATCTTGTTTCTAAAGATCCACTTAGTACCATTATTGGTCTATCGTGGGGCCTAGGAACAAGGTGCCAAACTTGGTTGCGCTCAAATTAATTGAGTTCCTCTTGCATGGCTAGCAACCAATATGAGTCCGCCTCGGCTTCGAGGATGCTTTTGAGTTCAAAATGAGAAATGAAAGCAAAGTTACCACATAATTCATGGAGCTTGGAGCGAGTTGTTACCCTTTTAGAGACATCACCTAAAATGAGTTCCTTGGGGTGATTTGTAGCTTATCTCCAATCTTTAGGAAGCGGTTGAGAGCTTTCCTCTTTATCCTCTTGAACATCACCAATAGGTTCTTGCTTTTCTTCTTGAGCGGTGAGTCCTTCAAGGATAGTCTCTCTCATGTCTTCACCTAAAGGGTCAATCTCTACAACATTCTCAACAACCACATTAGATTCTTCAAATTTAACATGCATGGATTCTTCAATGGTAAGTGAAGATCTATTGAATACTCTATAAGCTTTACTAGTTGTAGAATATCCAATAAAGATTGCTTCATAAGCCTTAGCATCAAATTTACCCAAGATATCTTTAGTATTCAAAACAAAACACTTACATCCAAAAACTTTAAAATATGCAACATTAGGTTTTTCTAGAATGATACATTTCAAAAGATGTTTGGAAGAATTTTTGCACAAATAAATACGATTTGAAATATAGCATGCGTGTTTACGGCCTCGGCCCATAAATATTGAGAGGAGGTCATATTCACTTATCATTGACCTAGCCATCTCTTGAAGTGTTCTATTTTTTCTTTCTACAACTCCATTTTGTTGTGGAGTTCTAGGACATGACATTTCATGCTTGATTCCCTTTTCATCACAATAAGTCATGAAGAGTTGGTTAACAAACTCACCACCTCTATCACTCCTTATTTTCAAAATCGAAAAACCCTTTTCTTTTTCAACCTTTTTCGAAAAACTTTGAAATGAGAAAAAGTTTGATCTTTGTGTTCCAAAAAGAAACCCAAGTGAAACGGGAAAAATCATCAACTAAAACAAATGCAAATCTACTACCATTTAAACTCTTAGTTTTAGTTGGTCCAAAAAGATCCATATGAATTAACTCTAATGGCCTAGTTGACATGATATCCTTGATTGGTTTGAAGGAAGACTTGGTTTGTTTTCCAAGTTGGCACGCACCACAAATGCGGTCTTTCTCAAACTTCAAGTAAGGTATACCCTTCACCAATTCCTTAGAATTAATCCTAGAAAGATGGTCAAAAGATGCATGTCCTAATCTTCTATGCCAAAGGCAAGAATTTTCATCAAAAGCATTCAAGCATTTAGTAGAACATCTAAATTAAGCATGTCAATGATATAAACATTATTGTCACGAAAACCGGTGAGAATACAATCATTGATTTTAACATCAAAAATCTTGTAAGAAGAATCATCAAAAACAACTTTAAGTCCACGGTCACAAAGTTGACTAATGCTAAGCAAATTATGTTTCAAACCATCAACAAGAACAACATTTCTATAATAGGAGATGCACCAATTTGAATGTTACCTATACCGATGATATTGCCTTTGGAGTCATCCCCGAAGGTGACGGTGCCACCACCATGTACCTTGATAGGGTTGTAAAGTTATTGATGTCCCATGTCATGTGTCTTGAACAACCACTATCAAGGTACCACCGCTCCTTACGTCTTGGAGTCTTGGTGTGTACCTACATCAAATAATTTAGGACTTGATTTTGGTACCCACATTTTCTTGGGTCCTAAAGGGTTAGTGCCATGAACCCAAATAAGATTATTTGATCTATTTACTTGGTCATAATAAAACTTAGCTAAATGTCCATTTTTATCACAATATGTGCATCTATACACTCTACTCTACCATATCTAAAAGCATAGTGAGTGTGAGACTTGTGAGCATGTGTGGATTTAGCATGAGTGTGGTGTGTGAGTGTGAGCATGGGGAGTCTTAACATGAGGATCTTTAGCATGAGAAGTGTGCTTTTAGAAAAAATTTCTCAAGTTTCTTAGTGTTAAAAGCACAATCTTTTAAAACTTTTTCAAAGCCAACAATTCGAGTTTTTAAAGAAGAAATTTCTTTTTCATCAATCTTAGGAAATTTTACTTTACATGCAACTTTGTAAGCACTAAATTCATTTGAGTAGAAATGAGATTGGAAGAAATTTCATCATCTTTTCTCTAGAAACAATAGCAAGTTGATTTTTAAGAAAGCAACTTCTTTTTCAATTTAGAACATTCAATCTTTTATTATCATAAGTTTTCGAAAGTTCAACAAAAGCATGTACAAGAACTTCTTTACTTAATTCATCATCTTCTTCATCAAGAGGTTGTGGGGTTACCTTTGGTGTGTTTGCCATGAAACACATGTTTGCCGTGTCCACCTCCTCCTCTGATTCGCTTTCCGAATCCCTGTGTGGCCTTGTAGGCTTTCTTTTCGACCGGCTTCTTTAGCTTGAAGGAGGAAGTCATCTTCTTCTTGAATTCCGGGCAATCCGCCATGATATGTCCGGGCTTTCGGCAATTGTAGCAAATAATTCTTCTCTCCTCTTTACCTTCAAATTTCTTCGGAAGTTGAGCTTGTTCTTCCGGTACATCCTTTTGACGTTTCGCACAAGAAGGGAGAGCTCCTCATCTCTTCGTCATCTCTTCTTCATCGTCCTCAAGAGTGGATGAAGACTTGAACGCAATGGATTTCTTCTTTTGAGGTGCGACATCTTCTCTTGCCTTCTTTTCCATCTCATGAGTCATCAAGTTGCCGATGAGACTTATGAGATCCATTTCATCTTTGTCGTTCAATTCTTTCAAGGTGGTGGCCTTTATCTCCCATGATGTAGGAAGAGCGAGATTACTTTCCGCACCTTTTGGTCATTGGAAATATCATCACCTAAGGAGGAAAGAGCATTAGTATTTTTAGTAAACCTCGTAATCATCACAATCAATGATTCATTATCAATCATTTTAAGATTCATATTGGGACCCTCAAGAGATCTATCTTAGCTCTCTTGACTTGTGAAGTCCCTTCGTGTGTGACCAACAATGTGTTGCCAAATCTCATAGGCGGATTGACAATGAATTACCCGTGTAAGGTCATCCTCATTCAAGGCGTTAGGAGGAAATTTTAGGCCTTGGAGTTAGCCTCATATTCTCTAAAGGTAAAGTCGGTCCATGTGCTCTCATCACTATCGGGTACAACATATTTTGGTCAAGGATTTAGCTACTAAGCTACTAAAGATTGCAAAAAATAGTCATCCTAACCTTCCAAATAGGGAATTAAGTCCATCAAATTTAGGAGGGATTTTGATATTATCGGCCATGTTTACTAGTGAATGAATGGATGAATGCAAATATTGATTAGCAAATTTTAAGGATCTCTCTAAGGATGTTAAGCCAACCTAGAGTCCAAGCTCTGATACCAATTGAAAATCACCTAGATGGGGGGTGAATAGGTGATAATGCTAATCAATGTGCCATTAAAATTTATGATGCAACATTACCCAAGACAAGATGAATAGAGCAATGAATGTAAAGAGCAAGTAATAAGAGTAATGAAAGTAGAGCAAGAAACAAGAGCAAGTAAACTAAACGCAAGTACCCAAACACCGAGAATTGTTATCGAGGTTCGAGCACCCAACTCTACTTCCCCGCCTTCCCCAGAAGGATTAATACTACTTTCACTATCACAAAGATATCACAAATACACCGGAGTACCCAACTCCACAATCTCAAGTACAAGCAATCTCTTAGTAGTCAAAAGACCACAAACTTTCTCTTGAAAAATTCTCTTCTTACAAGGTCCTTAGAGAACAAATGAGTATGATTTGAAGCTCTTGTGTGCAAAGGAAAAGAAAAAGAAATCAGAGAATTCTTGAAAACTTCAGAAAATGAGAGAGAATTTCAGCACAAAAACCAAGCTCTTTTGAATGCCTTAAACTCTTGAAAATTTTCTTGTAATGATTAGTTATTGAACCTCTCCCCAAACACCCCTATTTATAGGAGAGGGCTAGGGTTTGGAGATAAAACATATTTAAGGCTAATCAGAAGATATTAAATTCAAAACATGTCATTAAAACATACTTAAGTGAGAAAAAGGACAAAATTTAAACCAGCTTAGAAATAGCCGTTACTGTTCAAACGGCTACCTCGGTCGACCGGCTCGGTCGACCGCAAGTTCAAAAATAAGAGCCGTTGCCGGCTCCCGGTCGACCGCCCGGTCGACCCAAACATACAGAGAGCAAAAGTCTGTCAGTCAGGCATGTTTCGGTCGACCGCCCGGTCGACCGTGGCAACGTTCACACGGATACGCACGGCTGCCAGAACCTCGTTCGACTGGGTCTGTCGACCGGCTTGACCTGACACAGGTCGGGTCGACTGGGCCCGGTCGACCGTTTCAGGTCAAAACCCAAAACAAAAACAGAATTTTGAAGAGAATAGATTTTTAATCAAATATTTTTAAACAGGGATATGTATTAAAACATGAAAATGATTTTAGCCAGAATATTAATACTAAAATATTTTGTACATATAATAAGTAATAAACTTAGAAATAAGATGTGTGCAAAAACGTGTGTGATAGAGCTTCAACCTATTCACTATTCTTTAACAAAACTATAAAACTAGAAAAACAACTCTACTGATATATCTTGAGCAATCTTGAAGTCTTGAGCCATGCAATGCCTTACTAGAGCCTTCTCTTCTATGTTCCTTTTATGATGTGCAAATCGCATTCTTTACTTCATGAACCTAGAAGTTTCTGCAATAGCTAAGCACTGGCCTCCAAATATGGTACTAACCTAAAACTTATCTTGAACAAACTTATTAGTACCATAGCTCTTATTTGGTTTGTCATCATCAAAACTCAACAATTGGAGAGTGTAACTTTTTGGGCCAACAGTTGTTTGTCTTGAAGGACGTGTCCCCATGGCAGGGTGTGAAACCCTAACTGTGAAGCTAAGCGTGCGGCGTGAGGTCAAGATCAATGATGTGTGCTGTTGGCCCAAAGACCTATCACCCTAGTTTTGATGATGATCAACTCATGAAGTTATGTTTACTAATGATCTTGTGTTTAATTAGTGACAGATTTATTATCATGATCTTAGTAGGTGCATAGCTCAACAAAGGATAAAATGTCAAGATTTGGAGCTAGCACGGTGTGATCCAAGGAGCTTTTGGATCAAGCTTGGACCAAGTCAAGAAGATGAGAAGCCTTCAAGTGAAGACCTCAAGAAGATGAAGACTTGTGTCTAGGTATAAGATTTAGTTTGTTTTAGTTAAAATGTAAAGGATAGATAGTTGTGGAATGCTCAAGTAT